>OMOU01000135.1:0-11346 GCA_900312585.1 Malacocephalus occidentalis
CATGGCCACCTTTTTAAAAAGTGGCTTCTTAGTCAAATGTCACCTTTAGAGGTGTTCCGGGCACGTCCGACTGGGAGGAGACCCCGGGGCAGACCCAGAACCCGCTGGAGGGATTATATATCTCATCTGGCCTGGGAACGCCTCGGGATCCCCCAGGGGGAGCTAGAAAGCGTTGCTGGGGAGAAGGACACCCGGAGAGCCCCGCTTAGCCTGCTGCCTCTGCGACCCGGCCCCGGATAAGCGGAGGAGAATGGATGGAATGGATGGATGGCTTCTTAGTGGTAACCATGAAAATATTGAATGTTGTACTTGTTGTACTAATACACTTATATCTGGGAGAGTAAGATTCTTCATTGGTAAGCTGATTCGTCACCACTAACAGCTTCACTGGCATCAGCTGAGAAGTTAGAGCCCTGGGGCTGCTCGCGAAGAGGAAGAGGAAGTTGGTCTCTTCTTCGGTTACCGCTTTGCTCTGCTCACACCTAGGCTTGGGCTGCGGCGGGTCCTGTGGACAAAGGAAAGGCTGCTCTCTCTTGGATCATGACGGAGAATGGGAAGGTAAGTTCTATTCGGGGCTAGTTGGTCTCGTGCATGTGCGCACTCTACAGCTGGGAATCTTCACAGTATCTGGATTCAAGAAATGCAGCAGTTGCACCAGTACTTGCATTTCTTTCAGATTCGTTTTTGTATTTTTGTAGGCATATCTCTATTGAAAACCAATGCATGTTAAAAGTGTTAACATTAACATCTCATTTCTTTGTTTTCGGTGCAGAGCTTTTACCCGGCACTCAAATGTAGACACCGGGTGACAAATGTTGCAGCAGTAAAAATTCAGACTTGCAAAATTAGGAATGTCAAATTTTCCTTTTCCCAATTCATATTGAAGACAACTTATTGCATGCCTGGCCTGGACTCTGTCCCGCATTTAGAGCTCACACAGTGCTGGGTGGTTGTGAAAGTCATGCATGCAGCAGTAAGCTAACTCCATGAGGTAAGAGCATGTTCTGAATCTCCTTCAGACACACGCATCACAGAGAGGACTCACAGGTGGACAGTAAGTATGTCCCACAGCGTGTTGAGTAGTCGCCGACTCGGCAACGCTGCAGCCGATGTAACAACTATTGGATAGTCTGCAGTGTGTTGAGTAGTCGCTGACTCTGCAACACTACAGATGACGTAACAACTGTTACATTGTCTACAGCGTGTTGAGTTGCCGCTGACTCTGTAACACTACAGATGACGTAACAACTGTTACATTGTCTGCAGCATGTAGTAGTAGCTGACTCTGTAACACTGCGTGTTGAGTAGTCACTCACCCTGTAATGCTGCAGATGATGTAACAACTTGTTAGGTTATTACATTGTGTAGGTTCTGCGCTTTGATGTCGTTGTGTTTCAAGCCATTCCTTAAGAGTAGATCTCCCTCCCTTTTTAAAGAGCTGGATTGGTGGCGATAATATCATACAGAGAAAACCTAACTCCTATGATATTCACCTTTTAAGTTAATGAACTCATTTGACAGTCACTGTCAAACAAATAGCTTCACCTGAATCCAAGTGTGCCGTCAGAATTTGTGAAAACCATCCATTGTTATTGCAATATATACAAATATTGTGAATTCATTTTTAATTGACTGTACACTCATTTCCATATTATTTCAATACTATTGTACAAATTAATTCTTGAAATATTTGGTTAATATATGGAATGAATAATATAGTTGTTTGTCAAATTGTACTTAGCATTAGTAAATCAAAGTGAATATTTACAGAGATATAAGTGAAGTGAACACATTTATTTCATTTTGCGCTGATGTGACTACAAGTGTGCCTTGAGATTTTACCTTGTCCTTTGATGTGTCATGGGCACAAAATGTTTGAAACCCACTGACTATCATCACCCAGCATGTGGTGGCCACACGAAGGCTTGGGAATACTCACCATAGACCGCATCAAATCCTAACTGGCACGAGCATCCAACCTGCATGGGTACACGTGATGCTCCACCTCATTAGCTTCAAGGCATGACGTGTACATCTTCAAAGGGCTGTTCAGTAAAAGAAAATAACCAAAACAACAAATATCGCAAGTTTCGTAAAGTTTCGAGAATAATTAGCATTTCGCTCTACAGCTAATACATCATTAGCCACTGTACATAATGGATCGGCAGTAGCTCAGGAGGTAAGAGTGGTTGTCTGGCACCCGGGAAGTTGCTGGTTCGATCCCCGGGCTCCGCCGAGTAAAGTGTTGAGGTGTCCCTGAACAAGACGCCACCTAACCCTTCCTGGCGTGTTGGTTGTTCCCTTGCACGGTTGACACTGCCATCAGGATATGGATGGGAGAATGTGAGGCAACTGTAAAGCGCTTTGGATAAAAGTGCTATATAAATGCAATCCGTTTGACATCAGTATGTGTGCCTCATGAAGGAAGGCGGTATTGGACGAGAAAGGTCAAGCACTGACGTGTGGCTCCTGGACGGTGCAGGTGGTGACGGGCGGAGACGGGAGGGTCCACGTGGAGAGCACATGCGGCCACTGCGTGTTCACCATCGAGGGGACGGAGCGGCAGGACGAAGGCATCTACTCGGTCATCGTTCGCAACGCGGCTGGGGAGGACACTGCCGAAATGAACGTCAAAGTTGTCGGTGAGATGGAGTTTACAACCCCACCTCCCAACCACCACACATATACAAACACACAAACATACACTTACTTGTTAATTAATGAACTTATTAAACTAATTAAGACTAACTACATACATATACACACCCACATGATGAATGCATACCGAAAATAAATCATATAGTCGTGCTGTCTCTTGGTGTAACCAGCTTATATGCTCATATGTTGTTCTATCGTCCCCATGCCCTCCCAGACGTGCCGGACCCCCCGCTGGCCCCCAGGGTGGTGAGTGTGGGTGAGGACAGCTGTGTCATCCAGTGGGACCCCCCAGCTTTCGATGGGGGTCAGCCGGTCATCGGTAGGAACATCTTTCATTTGAATCTGCAAAATAATTTGCAAAAGATGCCAGATTAATGGAGTGGCATAAAGAGTACACTATTTGCCTCCGGAATGTAGTGCAGTATAAAGTATAAAGTATAAAGTACCAGAAAACAATTGAAAATTAACTCAAGTGAAGCAGAAGTACCTCAGATTTGTATTTAAGCACAGTACATGTTCCACTAACAGGCTATGTGGTCGAGAGGAAGAAGACGCGCAGCTACAGATGGATGAGGTTGAACTTTGACCCCTACCCCGACACCAGTTTTGAAGCCAGGAGGATGATCGAAGGCGTGCCCTATGAGATGCGAGTCTACGCTGTCAATGCCATCGGCATGTCTCGCCACAGCACTGCCTCCCAGCCATTTGTACCAGTCGGTGAGCCTCTTTGCAACACTCTGTCGATGTCCGCCATGACACTTTGAACACTCAACAATGCTCTTACTCACACAGAACCATCTTATTGAAAGTCACTTGTTTTAGGGTTGCACCATCACACTGATTGGTGGTTTCGGTGTGAAGGTAGGGCAAGGTGACTGATAAATTCCCTCTCCTTGTGGTGCAGTAGGGTCATGTGACCTATTGAAGGTTTCACAGGGGGCGTGGCTGCGCTGTGTGTCAGAGGGCAGAACACACTGCTTGAGTTCATTTCAGTTGCTCTCGACCCACAAACCCCTAAGACCACTCTATAATACTCTACACACCAGGACCATGTTGTAGCAACTCCATATGATGATTACGATGTGTAAGAATCAGAAATTCCTTCTTATTCCTTTTCCCGTTGGCAGCAAAGTGAATGGCAACCTGCTTGAGCTCACACTGGAGGGCTAGCTTTGTGGGTAATAACAATCATATGTTTATGTTAGATCTAATCATATATAACAATGTACAAATGACATTTTAAGAAATAACCCACATGTTTGCCATTATCCATGCTTAGACCTCTCTTCCTTCCTTTTTCCCTGTAAAAAAAAAATTGTCCATAGATAGTCTAATTTTTTTCTTAAACTAAACTTTCAATGTAAGCAATTTATGCATGTAAGCAATTTGTAAAAACGCTTAGTCACATGGTTTGTGTGTGTGTGTGCTTGTGCATCTGTGTGTGTTTGTGGGTGTGTATGCTTAACACATTAAATAGTAAATCTTTATCTATCTTTCCATTAAGAAATGACACAGCACATCTACGATTTAAATAAACCTGGTTCTGGAAATTGACTGATTGATACAAATGGCGGGCTTCATACATTTGTGCGTTCACCATCACCGTCAAACAGCCCTTTCTGATAATAACACTATCCACTCTACTGGACACATGGTTTGGCCAAGCAAGGCATGCTATTCGGCGGTGTACCAAATCTACAGCACTTATCACCATGCAACACATTGGAAGTGACCTTAGACACAGCAGCAAAAATTAAATGGTACTTTGACAGAAGCCCATGAACAGAGAGAAGCTTTCAGTTATCAGTTTACTGCTTGGATATAGTTTTAGCACCCTGGAAGTCTAAGTGCGATCATCATGTACGTGCAGCCCATCTCTCGTAAGGCAGCTGATAAGGAAACCATCCGCGGCATCCTTCTCTATAAATAATGCCATGTTAGCATGCAACTCAGGCGGCAGCACCAGCTGGACCCCAAGCATCGCTGCGATTGGGGGAGGAAGACAATAGGGAGGAGGGAGAGAGAGAGAGACAATCGCGTAGAGCAAGGTGTGAGAAAAACACGAAGTACCGCGGGCAAACTTGAAGCAGGACTAGCAGCAGTAGCAGCAGCAGCAGCAGCAGCAGCAACAGTGCTAACTAAGCTGGTAGAATGACAAAGCCAAAGCTCCCAATGACCACGGAGAAGAAGCCAGTGGCAGAAGAGACAGCACCACCACCCCCAGAAGATCCCCAGAAGACACCCACCAAGGAGTCAGAGACACAAGCGCACACGTCGTCGTCTTCTACGCAGAAGCAGGATCTAAACCTTGAAGCCCCAGATGGTGGGAGAGAGGGAGAGTGTCCTGAAAACGAGCTTCCACCAGTGGAGGGTGCCCCTGCAGTAGAAATCTCTCCCCAAGCTGAAGGGGAACCTACAGCGCCGTCCGACAGAGACCCGATGGAGCCTGAGCCTGAGCCAGAAACCAAGCCTGTTTGCAGTAGGCTTCTTTTGATTTAGAATTATTTTGAATGATATTCTGTCAACAAAATAAGTAACAAGATAATGGTCATATAACTAACTTGCAATATGAGTGTGATAGTACATAGATGTGCATCTATCAAAGTACATAGATACATATGACTCAAAGAATATTTAACCATCCATTATAACAGTACAAATATGGCCAGACCTGTACAATGAAGTACATAAATACTGTGAGATTGTGTTATGTAAGGCTATGGCTGGATTCCCTACCAATTCCTCCAAATTTGTGCTGGTCGATATTTTACCAAATCTCTGTGAAACAAATATGGGTTGCTTAAAGAAGTAGTATTTGTTAGTTTAATCCTATGTCACCCCACAGACATTCTTGTCTGCTGTGATACTAAACCTCTGAGCTGTCTACACGCGTTCACAGGATTTAGTCAGACCGTTAAACCATGTGGCATGGAGCCTTGAGCTTAGTTGGGACGAGTCCACAAGGAAACGTAAGACCTTCAGCATATTTCTGGATTTGTGTTGTGCCAGCACTTTTCTGGACTGCCAACGTGTCACCAAGTGGGCTGAAGTACATACCAAAGTCATGACATCATGATGTTTATATATTTAGAGAAGCAGTAACAATAATAGTTTATTATGCACTTTGCTAACCATGGGAGAAAAAAGACATGTTCCTCTTACCAGAACAACCGTCATGTAATGGTAACTCTTGGTCAAAAGAAAGTGAAGCCAGATCATTGAAATGATCATAAGCGGAAGACTCGAACACGTCATTGCCTACCAAAAGTTATATAGCAGATTTGAATGCATCAGTCCAACTTGGAAGAGGTCCAGGATGAGTCCCAGTGGTGCCATCTCGACCACTGGCTTGCCTCAAGACCTGTGTCGACGTTGGCCCACAAATCTGCTTGCTTCCACATGATTCTGCAGCACCAGGTCAGCATCCAGCCATCCCTCCATTTATAACCACTGCGACTCTGATAATATTCCACAATTACATCAGATGACGTCTATTTCCCAAACAACCTAACCTCCAGCTATTCCTAGGGACCCTTAATTGTTCACAGCCTACTTGGGAGATATAAAACATGGGGTCTTTTATGAGGTGCATGTGCCTCATATTCCTCAGAAGGCAGACACATGTGTCCTTAAAGGATACCCAACAAACTCAACTGGGAAGCATTCAAAGTTAAGGAGAAGCGGCTCTACTTTTAGTTCCTGGATCACTCCATTGCTCAGACTAGATTAAGACTTTGTTGTCTTAGCTGCATTGAGAACCCGAATCCCTGCCTTACCAGCCACAGAAACTCCAAGTGAACACCGTCAACAGCTTTCTCCTGAACTGCTGCAGACATCTGGAGTCAGCCCCTTTGATTGTGGAGATTGTCCCGAGAATGTACAGATTGGATCCACTGTTCCATAGTCAAGACTGTATGAGTCTTCTTTCCACCGCATGGCCATGTGTTTTTTCCTGAAAATATTGATGACCAAGAAAACCCCCCAGAATTTCCGGGCTTTTGGCAGGCATTTGACCCTTCCTGGCAGCTGGACGGAAGGTCTAGAACATGCTCCTCTGGTAACCCATGCCCCAACTCCAAAGTTCTTCCAGAGGTGCAAGCTGAGGTATTCCAAGCCACCCCTCCCTGCACACGGTGGCTCAGCAAATGTGTCCCACACTCTCCACCATCATGGGATCCAACTTGAGACCAGATGGTGGTTACATTTACAACTCTGCTCCCCTAGTCACTGTGTGTACATACAACATGTGACCTCTGGTCTGATTAAAAATGATGTATACACACAATATTAGGCTACTTAACAACTTGAAAACATAATAACCAATAATTGTGTATCACTATCAATCAGACGTACATCATGAAACCTAGTTGATTGTTGATTTACCATGCATCAACAATTCCAGTTTTGACAGGATATTTATTATGAATGATTATAACTGAGTAAACCTTTATTAAACATTGAATCAGTGGCATGACCTGAAAGCATCCCAGTAGAGTAGATCAATTAGATAAGACATTCGTTAATGAAAATGATAAACGAGCTACCCATGAAGCCTCTCTCACATAAAGCGCATACCCATAGTCAGCTTTGTTCTGTCTTTCCCTAGCTCCTACTAGCCAGCCGATTGGTTTTTGCATTGATGACATCAGCAATACCACCATCTCGCTGAAGTGGAGAACCCCTGAGCGCGTGGGCGCAGCTCAGCTGGAAGGATATGGGGTTGAGTACTGTAAAGAGGGCAGTAAGTACTCGGGAAAGGGGAGTCAGACAGGATGGCAAGGGTACCTTTTCATGCTTCACTGTATAACTGTATGCTGTACATATGAAATGAGTCAATATATGAAGCAGTGAGATCACGTATTACTGTAGTGTAGAATTTAGTGGCAATTAACAGAACAGACTTGGCAGAAACGGAGAGGGTTGAGGAAAGGAGTATTCGGTTGGTTGTAATCTGCAACCTCACCGCTAGATGCCACTTGATCCTACAGACTGTACCTATAATATGGCCGATACAAGTGGTGAGATATAATCTCACCACTGAGATTGGCCTATTACATGTGAGAGAAAAATGGTGTCACTGACACAATGATCAGAATCATGCACTTATGGTCGTCTGGCAACAGGCAACATTAGCCCCGACAGCATTAGCTTCAGCCAGTCACCTATTTAGAGGAGGCTGTTGTCTGAATTCCATTAGCAAGAGAGCTTTGATGATAATACCTGCTTCCCAAGGGTTTCACATTGTCTGCATGTTAGATTTGTGTTGTTAGTCCCTTCCGGTCCACACACATGAATCAGATATCACGGTAATCCAATTGCTGTAATAGCAGTGCCATTTTCCCATGTGCGGTTGAAACCTACTGCCTTCTGTTTTGCTTCACGTATCACAGCAGACGAATGGGTGCCAGCCTTTGAAGGTCTAATTGACAGAAACTCTGTGGTAGTCAAAAATCTTTCCACTGGAGATAAGCTGCAGTTTCGCGTGCGGGCCTACAACATGGCCGGCCCTAGTCCCCCTGCCACACTGGGGCAGGCTGTCAGCATCCAGGAGATTATACGTGGGTATTCCTGAAATAATTTAGCAATTACTTTTAGAAATTATTTGGACAATTATCAGTGAAGGTTTTCTTACTTTATTTAGATCAAGGCTTAAAATAGACCTGAGAACCTGAGCTGAAATCTAACCTTGTGAAAGATATCCATCTCTATGGATGCTTTTCATAGAGGTGTCATCATAGGACAAACACAGGTGTCACTCATAAGACTAATTATGTGTCTGCTCCTTTTATGTCCCAAGAGACAGTAGTCGACCTATCTTAACATGATACCTCTGTGAATAGGATCTATTCATGCTGCACATATTTGTATTACATATATACTGTTTTTACTTTGTCCGTGTATGCACGTTGCTCGATATCTGTGTTGTATGTGTATAAATGTTCCTCCTCTTCCCATGACCGGAACAGAGCGGCCCAAGATCTGGGTTCCCAGAAACCTTCGCCAGACTCTGGTTAAGAAGGTTGGCGAGAGTATCAATCTTGTGATTCCCTTCCAGGTATACTTTAAACTGAATCAAAATGCCCTCCAACTCCAATTCAATGTCAATTTGTGTTGCCTAGTGCATTTATTCACCTGTATCCAGGTGAACAAATGCACTAGGCACTAATAAGAGCCACTTTTTGAACCAACATTTCAGCTTTTTCAAATTGCATGTCCCCAATATAGGCCCATTGTGTTGCCCCATTACTGATTCTTGTCATCATCCATGTTTATTGTACTATATTGAAGAAGTTAATATTCATAGTTATATCATGTGTTCATCTTAATGTAAGGACGCAATGCATATATCGTGTGTGTGTGGCAGTTGACCCAGCCACATGCCACCTAGGTGTTTTTCCAGGCTCCTCCAAACTTAGGTAGACATAGGTAGACCCAGTTTAGTGTAGAGAGGCACATTGTTAAAGTCAGAGCAGTTGTTGCCTCCTGACAAGTCAGCGCTGTTTGTGTGTGTGTGTGTGTGTGTGTTTGATAAATGTAAATGTAAAATGTCAATGATAGCTGGTTTATCCTGTGTGCCTTGATTCCCAAATGGACAGCAGGACAGCCCTAAAATCTAATCAGTCTGATTTGGGCCCTGGTGAGGCTGCTTAAACCAGCCACCAAGCACACACACGCCACTCTGTGTTCATGATATGTGGATGCAGGGCAAGCCCAGGCCCAAGGTCAGCTGGAGTAAAGAGGGAGAGCCCCTGAAACCCACCGACGCCAGCCTACGCAACAGTGACATAGACACCATCCTCTTCATCCGCAAGTCAGAGAGGAAACACTCTGGGAAATATGATCTCCATGTGCAGATTGAAAACGTGACCGACACCGCGGCCATCGATATACAGATCGTGGGTGAGGAACACAGAGGCCAAAGTGTTGAAACTTGGACATAGAGTCTGGAGCACTAAAGCTAGGAGTTATACATGTCATCTGTATTAACAGCTGACATTTTTGTATTGAATAGATCTCCCAGGATCCCCCGAAGCCCTGAAGATTATGGATGTGTGGAGTTTTAACGTGGCGCTTGAATGGAAACCCCCCAAGGACGATGGAAACTGTGAAATTGTCGGTTACATGATTCAGAAGGCAGACAAAAAGACCATGGTATGAGTCTCTTCTGGGTGGCCCCCTCCAGGCACACACAGACACATCCTGAGATCATGCCCAAAAACTAACACATTTCTAAGACTTCGATAACAGCCTATAGACGACCAAATACTTTTTCTTTTTTTATTGAAAATATAGTTAGTGTTTGTAACAATGGCAGTCCTGATTGTAGCAATATCTATCTTCCGGGTGAAGCAGCGGCTTCTGGTTTTTGTTTTCCTTTGGTCGCTGACCATAAACACCCCGTGGTAGCTAAACTCTCCATTATACTCAAATGGGTCACGGAAGTACATGTGCACCATGTGTGAGTGGGAAGGCTGCCCAGCCACCATGGGATATTGTAGCCTCCCTTGTGACAAATAAATGCACTGCCCTCCTTGGGGGGGCCAGGGGGAGTGATGCATCATGGGATGTTGGATGTGTTGGATCTGAGATATTAAAGAAACACCTTCCACTACTCGCTTGCCAGAGGACAGAGCCACCTGGAATGCCCTAATCTTAGCCTCCTAGCCTGACCCCACATGGGCTGTCTGTACAACCATTGTCCTCTCCTGATAATACCCCTGGTCATGTTTCATGAGGGTCATTATTAGATTCTCTTCATTTCATGTGTGTGTGTCTGTGTGAGAGATTATTATGTTACGAGCATTATCTGTTGAATTTCATGCATGACCTGAAGTTATAAATCAATCTTGTGGCTTTGTTGGCAGTAATTAACAACATTGTGACTTGAAATCAAAATATGGGCTATCCATCCATCCATCAGTTGCCATACTACTTCTCCTGAAAGAAACAGAATGATTACATATATACTATTTGAATATGTGACACTGAGTTTTGTGGATTCTTCAACAGGAGTGGTTCACGGTGCTTGAGCAGCACAGACGCACCCACTGTGTGGTGTCTGACCTGATCATGGGGAACGAGTACGTCTTCCAGGTGTTTGCCATTAACCACGTTGGCTTTAGTCCAGAACCTTGCACGTCCAAGGACAGTGCCTACATCCAGAAAACAGGTGGGCATTGTTGCACAAGGACCATCACTAACAAACACAGGCTCATCATAATGTGGTCTCCCTTTAAATGATGGAAGTCAAAATGTACTCATCACAACTCTCAAGATACGCTGAAAACATCCTGAAATGTTAAGTGTCAGTCCCTTCTGTAGGCTATGCACCAAGTCTGGTTTCAGATGTGTCATTATTTGACACTGGAGTACTTTCACACAAACCAGGTTGAATTAAATAAGTGAAAGTATCTCATGTGAACACTCTGGACTAACTCCAGCTCCACAACGGTCTGGACATGAAACAGTGTTCACTCTTTTTCTTTCCAGGTATGAGCTACAAGTCTCCGAACTACAAGGAGCATGACTTCTCTGAGGCTGCCAAGTTCACCCACCCACTGGTCAGCCGCTCTGTGATAGCCGGGTACAACGCCACGCTGAGCTGCTCTGTCAGAGGGATGCCTAAGGTGACACTCAAAATGCAATCTCTCCTCTGAGGATTTTAAAATGATGCTTCCCCTTTCTTGG
>OMOU01000147.1:0-12081 GCA_900312585.1 Malacocephalus occidentalis
TGGAGCTGGAGGTGTTGGAGCCGACCCGAACTGCTTGTGGTCTCCCCGTCAGGAAGTCCAGCAGCCAGTTGCAGAGAGATGTGTTGAGCCCAAGCTTGCCCAGTTTGTGGGTGAGCTGCTGGGGGATGATGGTATTGAATGCTGAACTGAAGTCCATGAGCAGCATTCTGGCGTAGGTGTTTTTTGTTTCCAGGTGGGTAGGATGGAGTGAAGGGCCGCAGAGATGGCATCATCGGTCGAGCGGTTGGGCCGATATGCAAACTGAAATGGGTCCAGGCTGGGGGGGAGGACGGACTTGATGTGCTGCTTGACTAGCCGCTCGAAGCACTTCATGATGATGGGAGTGAGTGCGACCGGGCGGTAGTCGTTGAAGCCGGAGGGAGACGCCTTCTTCGGGACCGGGATGATGGTGGTGGCTTTGAGGCATGTAGGGACAATAGCCTGGCTCAGTGAGGTGTTGAAGATGTCTGTGAAGACATCTGTGAGTTCCATCGCACAGTCTCTCAGAACACGACCCGGAATGTCATCGGGACCCGGGGCTTTATGTGCATTTGTCCTCCTGAGAGATCTCCACACGCTGTCTGGGGATAGCGTCAACACCTGGTCACCAGGAGGAGGCGGGGTCTTCAGAGCCGGGGTGCTAAAATCACATGATGTAAGCACAGATATCTAATTGAAACCATTTCTGCACTAATAATAATAATTTTCGGGAACATACACTTCACAAACAAAAAATGGGTCAGAGTATCTTGTCACGAGGATATGAGCTGTATGTATCAGATGTATTGCAAGATTATGCAAATATTATATTTAGCACTTTTTGTGTCATGTTTAATGGTTATACAAGCTTGCACTTAATGGAGACAAGCTGGAACCCAACCAGAGATATCAACTGTACCTCATTTGTTTCCAAAGCATGGATGCAGGAACACGAGTCAAATCAATGAGGACATTGATTAGAATATAATAAAAAAATACATCTGTACAGCCTACACATATGGAACATCAATGAAGATGATACTTCTTGACAATGACTTCTTGTGCCAGTGTTTGTTATTCACACCGGCACAGGCCTAAAGCGTTATTGTATATTATTTGCAATGCTGTTAAACATCTATCCAAAAAGAAGAAAGAGAGAAAGAGAAACTACCGGGGTAACTTTAGAACTTTAGAAGGCCAACTTACCACAAAAGCAATAATTGCTTCAGAAATTCAAATAAGCTGGAATTTGGTTAAACAACGGAGGAAAATTGGAGCTAATTATCATGCAGTAATGAGAAGATCGGCATGAACCCAGAACATTCACCGAACTAGCAATCCTACAATACTATCGTATTAGTATATTTTTATACATAACTTTGACACAAGTAATTGGTGGCTTTGTATTTGGAAGTGTGAGCTATACTTTTTGTTTACAATTATAATGGTTTGTAATTATCAGGCCACAATAATTTGGTGGCTTTGGCTGTCCTTGCTAAGTCTGTTTCCAGGAGGTCTATCTTGGAATACAAGCTTGTGTAGCCCTGCTTCCTAACCAGCTCTTCTGTTTTTCATCTTCAGCTCAGCAATATTTCAAGCCACATGAATCACGCTTTGTGATCTGCATTAAAAATTCTGGCTTAGGAAATACACAGGGGTCGTGTACTACCTGGGTCGTGTACTACCTGTACATCAACAGTACTCCTGTCTCCCAGTCACCGTCTGATCATTCCAGTGATATGCTCTTATTGGAAAGATTTACCAAAGTTGTTACAATAAATGTTAATATTCAGATTTAATTGCATTGTGGTGATATTTATACATTTTCTCCACGCAGAATAATTTTACAATTGTTCCTAAGCAATATAAAAACAACAATTGCAATCCTCCAAATGACCCCTAGAGGTGCCCCTTTCGAGAAACACTGATCTACACTGTTGGCAATGTGTGTGTATGTGTGGGGGTTGGAAGCGTACAGCGTCACGACTGTTCATATCTGTAATTAGAGAGTAGAAACACCTGCAGACAACATATTGTATTCATATTAGGCCGACTAACAGAATTAAATGCATTGTTTTCTTTGTGTTCTTTTGGACATCAAATTTGCATTAGGCCTTTATCAAAAGTTATGACAGTCACATCAAATTCTAATTAGACATTGACCATCTCATCAGATATGGTATGAAAGCTTTTTGACGTCCCAAATAATCCTACTTTCACAACAGACAATTAGTTATGATCTCAACAGTGAATGGTTTTTCAGTAGTTTGACGACAACTGAGGCAAAGTATTCTCAAGTGACTGAAATGTATTGCAGTGACCAAGGGGCATAAAGACACATACAGGATGTTGTGTTAGTGTGTGTTAGTTTGGTTTGTGGGTAATTTAGCCACGTTTACGCCTTCTAATATTAGTGTGATTGGTGTTTCAGTGTGTTATTCTTTATATAGCTACCGTGTTTATGTTTTATGTCTACCTGGGTCGTGTACTACCTGGAGTTGTGTACTACCTGAGGTCGTCTCCCTGTCACCGTCTGATCATTCCAATATGCTCTTATTGGACAGATTTACCAAACTTGTTACAATAAATGTAAATATTTCAGAATTACTTAATTGCATTATAGTGATATTTATACATTTTCTCCATGCAGAATAATTTTACAATTGTTCCTAAGCAATATAAAAACAACAACTGCAATCCTCCAAACTACCCCTAGAGGCGCCCCTTTTGAGAAACACTGATCTAGACTGTTGTCAATGTGTGTGTGTCTGTGTGTGTGTGGGGGGGAGAGAGAGAAACAGTCCGGCCAGGAGCGTTGCTGGTTCAACTCGTCTACTAGTCCAGTGTGCTGCCATGTTGCCGAGTGTGTGGCGTGCTTACAGGGTGCTGGCTCCTCGCTGAGTGGAGCGGACCCGTTCCCATAGCAGCGTCGCGGCGGCGCAGCGCGGTCCCGCCCCCAGGCGCGCTCCCCCTCACATCGAGTCACGGGGGCTTCATTGCTTCACGAGCGTCGTTTTTCTCCGGTTGAGACCGTGGCCTCCTTGATTCGCGCCTTCACGGACTACATCTGGAGCGACATGCCCCAGACGGTGACCCGGGGGCCCCAGACGGTGACCCTGAGGGGGCCCTCTCCGTGGGGCTTCCGCCTAGTGGGGGGCCGGGACTTCAGCACACCGCTAACGATCTCCAGGGTAAGTGGAACCGATGGGCGGGGAGAGCTAAACGGTAGCGGGCCTGCGTGCCGGCGTATTACTCATTCTGAAGACACGTGGTGATGATTCGCGTCCACTAAACGTCCAGAACGCTCTTTACGTTTGTCCAAAAAGTGTCACTGCTGAGCAGCGACACGGCGCGTTGAGCTCCCTGTTCGTCACGCGAGCGTCGCACCCACGGCAGCTCAGAGGCAATTATTTGCGTTATTTGACCGAGCCTGATTACATTTAAATGTGTGCTTCATACTACAACATATGAGTGGAATCCATTCCGTGTAATGCTCTTATTATTGTTTTTAATACAACAATCTGTTGCTCGAGGACATCTAGGACACGCCCACCAAACGGGAGGAGCGTATTCCTTTCCTAGGATGAGAACGGAAGGTTTCGCCCTGACCACGCCCCAAACTCATTTAATTGGTCGCCCCAACTGCTTATTCTTCTTTAGTGGTTGACGTCAGCCCTATGTCGCTAGGATTACAGTTGAAACTATAGATAGCCAAGTGTTCAATAAGCAGCACCATCTCCATCATGGTCCCGGTATCATCGGATAAACCGTGATTCATTTGTGATATAAAAACATATATCTGTTTTTTGTTTCAAAACAAAAACCAACAAAACAAAAGAAACAAAAAAAAATAGAGAGCTGTTTTTCCGTTTTTGTTGATCAAAAAATGAAAAACAAGAGAAGCAGATCAGGGGGAGTGTTGCTGGTGCCCTGGTGGCCTCTGAGGGCCCACAGTCAGGGGGAGTGTTGCTGGTGCCCTGGTGGCCTCTGAGGGCCCACAGCCAAGGGGAGTGTTGCTGGTGCCCTGGTGGCCTCTGAGGGCCCACAGTCAGGTGTGTTAACCCGCCTCTGGAGAACCATGCATTTCATTGTACTAGTATGCGTACTCTGTGCAATGACAATAAAGTTGAATCTAATCTAATGTCCCATAGACCCCCTGGAACCTCCAGCATTACACAACATCTCTCTGACTCTGTTTCCAAGATAACAACAAACAGAAACGCCAATAAGACCTCCGATAATCTGGAAATTACTTTGTAATCAATTTTATGCTATATTTCTATTACAAAGTAATTTACTTTACCCATCTCCAGAACCCAGCCTGGGTTTTGGGGGGGGGGGTCTGTGGGACAAAGCCAAGCCGCTTACGGCCCCCCCATAGCCCGCATTAAACCATCCCACTGGTTCTCTTGTTCTCTTGGCTTCTATTTTAAAATACTCTTACTTCTGTATCATTATCTGATGATACCCAGACCCATCATCACCACTGTGAAATAATTCGGCAGAGAGACGACAACACAACACGTCTGTCCATATTGTAGTCTCCTCCTTTATTATGTCTGTGCTAAACAGTCAACAACACAAAGGTTCCTACCCATATACTACATCCCCCTTTCTGAGATAACTAACTTCCCTGGAATGTAGGAAATAAACAACGTAAACAAACTCAATTTCCGCTTTCTCTATAAAAGGCAATTTCCAGTTATACCAATTACAAGAATGAATCCTCTCTTAACTTAACATTTATTTTCATCCAAAAACATTTATTTTCATTCAAACAAGATTATAACTAATTTAACTTCTACTGAGTGTGGGGATTATTCTGCCCCTTTTCTCAATCGGTTTTAACTTTCCAATGGTACCTTTAGCTATGTATGCACACAAAGTCCTTGAGGTACCGTGGAGGTCCTCGAGCTCATAGAGCTCGGCTCCTGCTGAGTGTGAGCCTTCTGTGTGGATGTGTTCTCACTGAATCCGAAGCACAGACCCTCCACAATGTAGACATCCTCTGTCCTGTGCTTTTTACCTTTCTTCAGTGTGGCTGTGCATTTTCCCTTCACATTCAGTGACAATTCCTCTTGGCCCCTTTAAGGGCTTTGTCAATCTCTCCAGTCTACTGAACTGGTTCTGACTACACATGCTCTCTGGCACTGATGCTACATCTGTACCTGTGTCAATTTTCCACACAATGTTGCAGTGGTCCATTTCTACTTTTGTCACCCATGGACCTTCATCTGCGTCAAGTCATTGAGCCAAGGAATGCCCCGCCATCATCCACAACATCCGTCCGTGTGGCTATGTATTCCTCAGTGGACCTTTTGCCACTGCACACCCTGTTTACAGTGTAACCAATTTAAGACCACCACACCTTTTCATTGTGTCTGCTTAAGGCTTTTCCGGGGATATTCTCTTCACTGGCTGATGCCTTGTGTGTATTTAGCTCTGCCCCACCTCTGGGCAGAGCTAAATAATATAAATAATATAATAATACTTAAATCTAATAATATTAATACAGCAGCAGAACACCATTTTCAGCCACAAAGAAGAAGAAGAAGACGAAGAAGAAGAAGCAGTTGGGGTGACCAATTAAATTAGTTTGGGCCGAAGTCAAGACAAAACCGTCCGTTCTCCGAACCTTCCAAAAATAAAACTCGCAATGCACACCGTTTCCAGGAACTTGTCACTCAAACCAGAGCTTGCTAGGGGCCTTCGAGGGCATGCCCTCCCTGAGTTTTTGAGCTCCCTATGTGCTTGACGTTTTGAGTAACTTAATAACTTGGCTTTAAAACCATGTCAGTGGGCATTAGTTATTATCTGGCAGGTTCGCTCCCAGATAACTCCACCCACGGCTGCAATTCCACCCTCCTTCTGTTGTTTAATTGGTCTAAATTATGGCAACAAACAACTTGGTATGGTCTTATTCAAAACGATTGTAATCCAATGTGCATCGTATTCCTCCTTGTTAGTGTTCTAATAGAAATTGCGCTCACACTTGCCAATAACACTCCTGTTCCTGGCGTTCCATTGAAGTCCCCATATTTTAAGTGAAGCAAATTAGGTCAATTATTTTATTTCAAAGTTAGAATACTTTGAAATACAAGGTTACACTAACGTGAAAAGACGTCTCAGTTCCCAGGGACAGTCCCCATTGTAGGTGGTGGCTGGAGCTGTAAAACAGTGGGTCAACATGACTACTTCATTTATCATGATAATATGGACTTACATAAATGTCCCATTTTTTTATTTCAGAAAAATTATCACATTTGTTGACACAACAAATGTCCTCCTTTTATTTCCAAAATCTGATCACCTTTGGGCTTTGTTAGGCTTTTTTAAGGGCATGTCTTTTTTTCAATTCTTCCCATGCAATGCGAATATCTCAGCATCGCATATTTTCCAATTTATTGGTGTAGCCGCTCCATGTGCTTCTTGTTGAAGTTATCTGAACTCGTCAGAAAGGTAATGAATCATAAGCTGCATAAAGTATGGGACCCAAAACTAAAAGGAACTAAAAGGTTCCTTTAGTCTGTTGTTGCCTGTGTTTCCACCACGGTCTAAAGAAGGGCTGAGGTATGAAAGCATATGACCGTGACGACTCTTGCATGTATATCATATCTGGGCACAAAGTTCCTCGATAACATGCTTATAAAGGTTCAAAATCCAAACTATGTTGTACACTGGCCACTGTCGAAATGCATTTATGAAATAGTATTATGAATATCTCTGTGCCAAGACAGAAAGCCTTGACTTTGTGACTCCACACCTCTTACTGGTTTCGGGTGCAGGAAATGTCTAATCTCCCCAATTGTACCTTCGGTTCAATAGCTTTTCATTCTTAAACCAGTAAAAGGGGAAAGTGACTGCAATGCTTGGTTGTTTGTCCTTTTTACCTTACCCAATAGTCAAATGAGCACTGTATCGCAACGTTAATTTTTTGAATCTAGAATAGAGAGAGCGCTATCGTTTTTTTGCGATAGAGAGACATGGGTGGGCATGGCTTAACATCTTTGAATGTTCGTAACCACAGAAGCTGTTCAAGGCAATATTATACCGAAGGGAACGGTTCAGTGTGTATTTATCTTGGCTGCAAATGTTTACCAGTCAGCAACCTAGTTGATGAACTGACTAAAAACACGTATTTCCCATTCATTCCAAGATTCTAAAAAGAATATGCTAATTTCTCGGTACAGATGTTATCACGGGTAATATTGAAACAATCTTACTGTGCCATTTCACACAAAATGCACAAATACAGGGAGCAGTTAACTCGTTAAATGTCACCTGACTTGTGGCTCATAAATCACAATGCATCAATACACGCGTATATCATCATTTGTCAACATAGGAAGTTTCTCTCTCTATATATATACTGTAGATCTGTGAACAACCCATTTGTGTCGATACTTCTGTGTTTGACAGTGCTGTTTCTCACAACCGGACTTGTTTCTCGCACTAAAGCTGCAGTTGGGGCTAATTAATTAATGAATTCATTAATTAATTCACTTAACAGCCATGTCTTGCATTTGCAGTCGATCGATGAAGTTAAGAACCTCTGTTGCACGCTTGTTGTTGTTGGATGGTACGTGCCATGACACCGATGGTGTATTCACGTTTACTGAGCGCAGTAGTTCCCGGTAACACACACGTATACAGAACTTATTCCCCACATATCTTTCCCCATATCATGCATTGAGCTAAAAGTTAAGTTCACTTGCATCCGACACATTGCAAGTAACAGGTTTTTCCCTGCATGTTCTGCAGACAGGGTAACCATCTTCAATCAACTTTCCATCAGCACTCTTGAAATGGCCAAAATGCGCCCACTCTAGTCCTCTGGGATGAAACATTTCCCGAGTGCTGTCACCGCTTTCTGTCATGTTGTCTGATAATGACATTGTAAGCAAACCCACGTTGCATGCAGCACCTGTGCACCTGCGTTTGGGAGACTGATGCTTATTTGGTTGATGCCGGGTAGTAATTAGGTCAGTTTTAGCGCGTTAATCAAATATTGTTAAACTGTGATGGTTTTTATGAGAGTTCAGATCTGACATGGTCCCGGTTACCATCCCTATTATGAGATTCCAGTTAAACCTTCTACTGTGCTCCATTCTAAGCTAAAGGTTGCGGCGTTGGTGTGACTGTGTTTGCTGTAAACCAAGTGTCATTGGTTTACAGCAAACACAGTCCCCCCCCTACCCTTCACCTGAAATGAATCGCTATAAAAGAGTGATTGCCTATCAACGCTGACATAACAGGTGGGGGCCGGTGTCAGTCCTCTATATGCACATCACATCATCAAGTGCATTCCCTTTCTGTTAAGTGTATGTGATCAATCATGGTTTTGGGGTAACGGTTTTCGGTTGGGTATCCGTTGTTTTTTTGTCTGAATTACCATGTTGCTGAAGTGTCAGCGGGAGGGGATATTATACCACGGCTCAAGTACTTCATATGCTGAAATTCCATATCCTCCACCAAGGCATAAGGCATATTCATATCTTTCTCCATGAAACCCCCCAAATGCTTTCGGTATGGCTTCTGCGCTGTCTGACTTTTGGCAGGAGCTTTGTATTGCTGCAAGAAAGACACCAACGCCCTTAGTGTCTGTCAAGGTTTAAACCTGTGTAGTAGACAGGCCACTGTAGAAAACAAAACGGGAGATGGTCGCAGGAAATGTGGAGTCACACACACTTAATACCAAATTCACTGTTTGGCCCATAATTATCTATTTGATTCAACTGTTTCAAAAATCATTCGAATTGGACAATGTAAAACTGGTCAAGAGTGGTGGTTTCAGAGCCAGTGGAGATGCTGTTTGCCAATTGTTATCCTGGTGAGGTGGCCTCAGCAGACGGGCCTGAAGACAGGGAGCGTATTCCAGGTGTTGTTCTCAGCTGTATCCTGTCACCCAGCCCAGTTCAACTCTTAACTACAGGGCACTGGCGTTCGCGGCTAACCAAGGGTGTCATTATTTAGATCCGTGTCCAGGAGGTTTGAGGACTGCTAGAACCCTCTGATTTTAGAAACCTGCTCCGAAAAAACGAATGACGCAACGGCCCAAAATACTTGGATTAAAATGGATTTGGGGTTGCTCTGTGTGTGTCTGTCTGTATAATCTAAACAACGACTTCAGTTCTGATTCGACATACGTACTTGTTACTCATGATGCATAGCTTTTTATTACCTAATTACTTTGCACCTAATTACAAAACTCCTCTAAAATGTTTGGCTTTTCAGGGTTTTTTTAATTTGCTTTTCTTTACATTAATTTGAGAAATATTGAAGTCATATTTACACAATATTTAATCTAGCTTTAAAACATCACCGCTCTAGTATTATTTGTTTTATTTTGGGCTTTTTATTCAATAAAAATGTTCTATTACAAAACGCCCTGACACACTGGTGCAAGTCATGATTAAGAAATGGCTTACAATGGCACCAACATAGACAGTGAGTAACAGACAACACTCCACCGAAAGAGTTGCTGCCAACAGCACTTTTTGGATACATTTTTACTGAGAGGCTCAGTCTGAGTAAAGGAACGTGCATAAGGCTGATCCTTTTTATCTCAATGCAGTTTTACAAAAAAAACACTTTAAGAGAACATTTGCAGTGATCAACTTCAGTACATCTCAAATAAAACCAAAAGCATAATTTTAAGGTGCAATTCAATTGCTTTGCAAGAAACATGAGTGCAATCACTGGCATATCCCTTTCTTTTAGTGTCATAGAGAATAGTTACACAACATGTAGTTCTACTGCTTGTTGTTGCCATGGTTTGTGACTCATGTTATCAAAGTCGGCTATCTGTGAGTTGTATTGGTAGCTAAATTGTCTGTCTTTTAGACCCATTATAACAATATAAAAACCATGCAGTTGTACAAAGAGGACATGTAACTGATAACTGATAACTGTAACTGTTATCTCTTGCACATCTACGCTCATCAACAGCCTCCGTTCCCTCGATGATGATGGACACATCGGCAGGGCTCGTGCCTTCTTATGCTGCACTTCCACAGGGCACGTTTTGTGGAGGGAATTTATATTCACGATTGTTTCTTGGTCCAAGTATGAAGGCAGCTCGGTTTATGACGTATCTGGATTCAGTGTAGCAGAAATTAGGTGGGCTTTGGGTTTTAGAGGCTCAAATCTTAGATTATAACTGAAAAAGACATTCTGACTCAGAATTTTAGAAAATGAAATGGAGGAAATTATTAATTATTATAATAAAAAAGTATTAATGCATGTAAATGCAGGCACACCTTCTTCCACCACTTCTTTCTTTGTCTAGGCTGCAGTGAAACTGGCCACATCACGTAGCATGGCACAGGAGCACACATTCTAATTCAGTCAGGACAGTAGCTGACATGTTAATCCTGGCAGCAGGATCTGTCTGAGTTTGGTAGAGCTAATTCTAATGAATCTATTTCAGTGTTGGTTTTTGCTGTTGTTGTGGTACTGTTGATACTTTCTTAAAAGCTAATCTTATAGTAGTTATTCTCAAACCAACCTGTAGCAGTCTTCGTATTGTTGTTGTTGCAGAGTTTGCAGAGCTATTTAGAATTTAACTTTCAAAGTAATACTGGTCTGAACGGTCTCCGATTGTTGTGCTGAGTGGGTCAATCACCCATATTTTGGCACTCAGCTGTAGTCAATTGACTTGATTGTGGGTAGGAATTTAACCCTGCACAAGCCTCCCTTGCACACTAGCTAGCATTTCAGCATCAGCTGTAGTGCCAGGCCCCGCAAACAAAGACCCGGTCTTTCTGCGAGCGTCAAGACCCAGTCGAACAAAGACAAGGGAGCCTTTCTGCGGGCATCAAGACCCAGTCAATCAAAGACAAGGGAGTCTTTCTGCGGGAGTCAAGACCCGGTCAAACAAAGACAAGGGAGTCTTTCTGCAGGAGTCTATCAAGGGTCTCCAACAGCTACATCTTCCTGTCCTATCCTAGCCATGTGCTCCATTACAGTCAGGACATCCTACCGTAGCAGATGTCGTTGAGGGCCTCCTCTACCCAATGATCTCAACCTACACCGACCTTAATGGGAGGGGGGGACTCTGGAATTGCCAATCGGCAGTCAAAATAACTGATAATTCTGGCCTACATCGCCCTCCAGTTTCTTTAATTCCTGGCTCTCACAGAAAACTGGATCATCCTGGAAAACACCGCCACTCCCTCCACTGCCTACTCTTTCTCCCACACCCCACAACCCACTGGGTGAGGTGGGGGAACAGGATTACTCCATCCATCCATCCATTCGCTTCCGCTTTCCCTTCCTGAGTCGCCGAACGGTTTGCCAGAACTTCTTTGAGGCCAACCGAAAGTCCTTCTCCATGGCCTCCCCGAACTCCTCCCACACCCGGGTTTTTGCTTCGCCGACCGCTGAGGCTTCAGCCCTCCTGGCCTCCCAGTACTCGTCTGCTGTTTCGGGAGACCCCTGGGCCAACCAAGCCCGAAAGGCCTCCTTTTTCAGCCTGACGGCTTCCTTCACCGCTGGTGTCCACCATCGGGTTCTTAGGTTGCCGCCACGACAGGCCCCGACAGCCTTCTGCCCACAGCTCCTAGCTTTTACAATTGCGGAAGGAGGAGTAGTGCGGCAAAATACATGTCCAAGAATACGAATAAGTAAATTAAGTATGAGGAATAACAATAATCACATCCGGCCCACTAATAAGACGTAAACCCATTCCTTTAAGTTGTGCAACTTAACTTTCATAACATAACTACAGCTCAGCATAATGTAAGCCTACTGTCTTCCTGGAAAGATCTGCCATTTGTAGGACACAAAAAGGAGTCGACAGGAAAGTAACAAACACGGTTACACCAAGTTGGTAATTGTTGGAACAATGGAAAGACTAACCATGACCGTTTTGGTGATTGTTATTTTGTTTCTGTTAACTTTGTTTTACAGTGAGCCGCCGCACACACTCATCCGTGCGAATATATCAGCAACTTTCTTTATGTCCATTCTTTACTCACCTTTACCTCAGGTTACTGACTCATCAATGTGATTTACGTTAAATGCTAACATTTACATGACAGGAATGCACTGGTGACAGCACATTTATGACAAATTGTGTGCTATGTGGACAACAGATTTTAA
>OMOU01000157.1:0-11241 GCA_900312585.1 Malacocephalus occidentalis
GTATGCCATCAGGGCCGGCGGCCTTGCGTGCGTTCACCCTGCTCATTGCCGCACCTACATCAGAGGGGGAGTGTTAGTGGCTGGTGGTCTACAGGAAGAACAGGCCTAATGGCCCCATCATGGTTGTCCCTCTCGTAGTGAGCGTAGAAGTTGTTCAGCTAATCCAAAAAGGAAGCATCAGTGGATGGTGATGTGGAATTGGTGGGTTTATAGTCTGTGATGGTCTGGATGCAGTCAATGTCTGTGTGAGTGCCAGATGAAGCCTGGGTGGCAAACTCCCTCCAGTCTTTGTTCCCAAAACAAAGCTGAAGTGCTGAGTCTGCTCCTTCTGGCCAGACCTTGACAGTCCTTACAGAGGGTTTCACTCGTTTAATCAGAGGGGAGTACATGGGGAGTAGGAACAGGGAGAGATGGTCAGACTGTCCAAGGTGAGGGAGGGGGGAGGCTTTGTATGCATCAGCTACGTTGGTGTAAACATGGTCCAGAGTCTTGTCTCCTCTAGTGGGGTATGAGACATGTTGGTGGAATTTGGGGAGTACAGTCTTCAGGTTGGAGTGATTGAAGTCACCCGCCACAATAAAGGCTGTCTCGGGAAGAGAAGTTTGTTGTTTGCTAATGGCACCGTGTAGCTCCTGCATGGCTAGCTTAGCATTAGCATCGGGTGGTATGTAGGCGGCAGGCACGAAGGTAGCGGTGAATTCTCTGGGCAGGTAGAATGGTCTGCACTTAACCATAAGAAACTGTAGGTTAGGCGAGCAATGACTCTCGATGATAGTGGTGTCTGTGCACCAAGCATTGTTCACGTAGATACACAGCCCACCACCTCTGGTCTTACCGGAGTCGTCCATTGTTCTGTCCGCGCGGAGAACGGTGCGCCCCGGTAGCTCGATGGCGCTATCAGGGATGCTGCTGTTGAGCCAGGTTTTGGTAAAAAAATTATTATATTGGAGGTAGAAATCCATTTCTGGGTTGTCATCCGTAGTCGTAGCTCGTCCATTTTGTTCACCATAGATCGGACATTGGCGAGGAAAACGCTGAGAAGAGCAAGTGGGTAAGGGGTTAGCCTTAGCTTAGCTCTCAGTCCTCCGCACCATCTTTGTTTATGATCCTTACGCCATCTGTGAGCCCTCGTTGTCGGCGGGGTTGGGTTAGAGCGAGTGTCCTGGCGACTTCAGGTAGGAGCAGATCATCGCCGATAAAGTTGATGGTGCTCGAGGAACCGATGTCTAAAAGCTCCTGTCGGGTGTATACCAGGTTCGCAAGACTGTTTTGAGTGAACAGACTCCTAATAATTAAGCGGATTACTACTAATTTGCTAAATCTGGAGAGACACTGAGCTGAGCCTTGCGTTGTTCACGCACCGCCATCTTGGCCTGGATGAGAGAAACGGAGATTCAATATTAAAAAGGTCCTGTCGGAAAGATTTGAGACCTGCAGAAAAGTTAAGAGAAGAAGAGAGCAGGATTTAGCAAATAGAGATGCAAGAAAATGCCCCCTTCAGCTCTACTCTCTCCCTTCCTACGTGTCTCCACCATTCAGAAGTGTTCAGTGCATTCACACACCTGTGGTCGAGCTCTGATAACACAATGTGCACAAGTATAATTGAAAGACAGGACATGGATTCACCAAACTAATCTAGGAAGAGATGGCCTGATTTGTTCATTAATTAGTGGAGAGCAATCTAAAAGGCAGGAGGCAGGAGCGCATTCAACCAGAACACAACTGACAAATGGCTATAGCTACAAATTCCACTAAAAATATCACTCTTAAAAGAACAATGCGGGTCTGGGTGATCAAACCATCGGGACAGTCTCTCCTGGCTTCACAAAAACATCCACGGCCAATATAATGAGTCAAAATGCTTGGTCCCCAAAGTCCAAGTCCACAAAGCAAAAGACAACCAAGGTCAGTTTGAATGATAGTTGAAGTGATTACCTTGAGAGTACAACAGGATCTGCATCTCCAGCAGTATGCATGTCAGCAGTTGCACCATTTTCTCCACCCCCAGAAGGGTAAAGGCTTCCCCCAGAGGGTAGTCCACCAGTGGAAGGTTCGTCGGGCCGGGCCGCTGACACACAATGGGCCCCTGGGCCCCGTGGAAACGGAGGGACCGTCCGGGGGGTGGCAGGGGCACCTCATACAGGACGTTGTGGATGTAGCTCTCCAGAGGGAGAGGAGGGGTTGCCGGTGACATCACAGCTTGGTGCAACTGAGACAGGAAGTGGCGGGCTGCCAGGAGGAAGGGGAGTGGCGTGAGTAGGCAGATGGCCTTGGAGCTGTACAAGATGTCCCTGGCTGGGTCGAAGGATGCTGTGCAGCCCGGACAGGAAGAGTCGCCCCCCCCACCTGCCAGGGAGTCTGCGTCAGAGCCATCCAGGCTGCTTAGGAGGGACTCCATGCTGCAGGCAGAGGGAGACGACACATAGGAAAAGGAAGGGGAGGAGGCGGCAGACGAGGCCTGGTGCTCCACGTGGTCCATATGGAATAGAGTCTGCATGGCGGTGGTGATGCGAGGGTTGGTCACTTGGAGTGGAAGTGGGGTTCCAGGCAGTCTGCCTGTGTCCAGAACGCCAGCCCCCTGGGCATGCACAGCTGAGGAGGAGGAAATAAAATAAAAGAAGAAGTTAGGGAGCAAGAGTCAATCAGTATTTTCCCCACCAACTTTTTTTAAAGCATTGCAGCAAAAGACAGAAAGTAGAATATATGTTAGCGAATGAGCACTGAGCAAATGATGAGTGTTCAAATGCAACAATCTCACCAAGTTCTGTATTGTCATTGTCATGAGAAACAAGTATTAAAGGGACAGCGGTCTGTGCTCTCTGGGAAATGGACTAGAATCTTCAACTTAAAAGACCTTCGGATGGAGCTTTGGTCAAAACCTTCTCCCGAGAGAGTGAGAGAGAGCAAACAGAAGCAGCAGCACAGAGAGAGAGAGAGGCAAATTGATATAATTGTTACACATCTCAAACAAGAACCAGAAGCAGAGTTCTTCAGGTCGTGATGACACAACATGCCATCATGCTTTGATTTGTGTGACAATAGGGAACATTCTGCTGCAGACTGGAGAGGAAATCCTGTCAAACGTTATGTAACACTCACAGTGATGAAGAGGATGAAGCATTGTAGGAAGAGGGTTCTTCCTCCTCCTCCATGTTAGGATCTGATCTTATTTCAGACTCTTTATACATTTCAGGTAGTTAAAAATCAGCTTTGCAAAGACTGGTTTTTAGGCAGCAAATCAATGAAACAATATTGTAAAGTGTGGGTTCACCATGCCAATAATCATTCTTGAGTATAATCAAGTTGAGGCACAGGCCATCACATATTCAACTCCTGCTGGGGTGATGCACAGGAAGTGAGAAACTGACACCTTGAAACTGACACTGTCAAATGGTGCTGTGAAATACGTGGGCCTTTTGTCAGCATTTGTATTTTATTTCGTTTGATTTTGCAACCCACACAAGCAATGCCCCCTCCATGAAAAGCTCAGATCAAAACAAAAACTCACTCGTGTCCGTTAAAAACACCGCACGCTAATAAGGCTGCATAGTCAGGTAGAATTTTCCTTCTTTTGTGAATGTCAAATAACACTGGCCATCAAGATTAATGGTACCTGTTAAATTCTCGGGTTCGAGGCCAGTATCTGTATCCACGCCGCACATAACGAAATAGTGGGCGCAACGGCAAGAAGCCACCGGATCGGAAAACCCGTTCATCTTCTTTTGCATAGCTGCGGTTAGCTCTATTTAATGTGGATGTTCATATCGGATGCAGATGAAGTCCTATATTGTCCTATGTATGGTTTTGTGTTGCTATATTTGGCTGATCCGCCCACGCCTGCGGTGATCCTCCGTGATTTGGCGGTGACGCGTGGTTTAAACTGGGAGGAGATAGCCGTTTCAACAACACTTCTATCCGCATACGTTTAAGATATCCAGAATAGCTCTCTCCTCACACTATCGTAAATTAAGATATCCACATTCTTACACGTAAGAATTGTATTTCAAGATATTTACAACGTTGTACTTGTCAAAAGCCAAATCAAGATATATTTAAATCCTTGGGGATGTAAGTGGCTGTTTTAACATTTAATAGTTATTCGTCAAAAAGAACATTTAAGATATCCACGATGTTATTTCATCCTATGACAAATTTGATTTGTCCTATGTACCGATGACAAATTGGATTTGTCATAGGTACATAACAATTGGATTGTAGATATCTGAAATAAGAGTTCCGAGCAAGAATTCTATTGCAGATATCCAGAATGGTTACACATGAATGCCAAAAGTGATGTCATTGTGGATATGTGTTTAGAAAGAATTCAATTACGGATAGCTGCAGTAAATCTCCAGTCTTGTAATTACTTGTTAAAGCGTCTTGCCATAGAAGACTGGAGAGGTTTGTGATTAACTGGGCGTGTTTGGGTGGGGAGAGAGACATTTATCTCGATAATAATTTGGGATCAAATCAAACAGTGTAATGTATAACCAGAAATGTATTGAGACATTCAAACGGACAAAATAGGCAGGGTTGGCATAAAAACTAATATTCTTTAAAAAAAATTAAAAAATAAAAATAAATAATAATAATTATATATATATATATATATATATATATACAAATATATATATTTTGCCATTTACTCTTTAAAGTACCAAAGCAGTGCTTGGTAAAAACATACCTGTTCGGAACTCCCCGATTGACCTCCGATATTACAGCTCTCTCAAGAACCACGCAGCCAAGCAACTTCACACTGCACTGTCTTTGGTCCCCAGTAATATATCCGCCAGCGCAGTGTCTGTTGCCTGCCAGCTCCAAATGGGTTGATTTCTTGCAGCTTTCTAGGGAACTGCTCATCCAAACACAACACTGCTCTTTTTTCAGCGATAAGCCCGCCAAGTGACTGTGAAGTCGATCAGCTGAAAGATTGTTGAGAAAATTCTCTCTCACTCACTCATGCATGCGCACACACAGTGTCCAATGTGGTTGACAGAGCTAGCCCAGAGTGAACAATGATATAGACATGTGAGAGCGAAGCAGGACATCCCCTTTATCTGTTCATAATTCATGTTGAGGGAGTACAGACAATGTTTCATGGATCTGGCAGTGGCTTCAGATATTCGTTTTTTCAAAGAATTACACGTCAGAAAGACAAAACACAAAAGAGGACCTTGTGGAAATGTGAAAATGTAACTCTCAACTATTCAGAATATTCCAACTGGGAATTTTTTATTCGAAAGTTATTCACGTATTGGCTGTAGATGAGTCACACCACGATAGCCAGGAATGGGTCCGGTGTTGCCACTGGCAACAAGCTCTTCCCCAGACATACAGACAGAGGGGTGTGAGGGAAGGCTTCAGTCACCAAAGTAGCAGACAATGAAGACAGGGCGTCTCTAACACCCAAACCAGACCTGGACCCTCAGGAAAGCACATGAGCCACATTGGTGCGGATTTCCTGGTCGGGGTGCGAGAGCAGCTGGACCAGCCGGCCATGGAGCTGGGAGGATGGGTCCAGCAACACACGGTATAGGCAGTCCTGCCGGCTCCTCAGCTCGGCCGCCACCTGGGAGGAGGGCGTCCACGCCTTCAGGTTGCCCGCAAAGGCTAGCAGGCGCTGGAGAACAGCGGGTGCTGTCTGCAGGTCAAACAGCAGCACCACGGACGCGGGCACCTGAAACATTAAGGACAACCATCATCAACAAGAACACTGGAGAGGGTGTGCATTTGGTGGCCTCACCTGGCCCAGTTAGTCTTGGGCGGGTGGGGCTCCACACCTGTGGTGCATTGTCTAATCAGTGCACCATAGGTTAAGTCAGCCATCAACACACACTCTGCGGGCGCTAGCTTGTACCACCTGCTCTATTCATGTCCTTTCTTCAAACTTAACAATAAACCGGACTTTCCACCATCATCCTGCTTGTGTCCTTGTGGAGGAGTCCCTCAAAAGCCACAATTATGTGGCATTGTAGCACCCACATTCCTACAAACGCCTACAAAACCACAACATAAAAAAAAAAACAATCACTCACAGCATTATCAACAACCACAACATTGACATCAAATCATTAGCAAAGATCTTCAACCACATCAACAAGCACATAGAAGTGTTGACATTTTAAATTGGTAGGTGTAGAAAACGAGGGAACGCACAACCCTTTGATAGACTCCGGTACTAATCCGTATATCACAATAGTTTAGCTGACAACAGAATGTTTCCATCTTACCTGGGCCTGTACAATGTCATCCATTATATCAGGATTGGATGATAAATTCACCAGGACTTTCAAGGCTTGAATCTGAAGAAAGGATATACAATTTAAGGAACTTAATTTTGAGCTCATTTTTACAATAACCATTCCTCTATGGGGGAGAAGGGGTGGGGGTTGCACATAGAGCTGTGAGATTATAGTTGTAACTCATGGACTGTGATATCTTTTTCCTTTCAGCAGATACTTTCCAAATATACTATCCAAAGCAACGTAGGGGTTAGGTATCTTGCTCAATGATGACTACAGGTTGATTGCGGACACTGTGGTGGCTAAAAACTAGAAGAGTGTTTAGCAGACAAACACCCTGACTACTACACTGTCCTTCCTGCCCGAACATTGACTTGAGGCACAAACCTGTAGAGCTTTGCTGCTCACCACCAGCAGGGAGAGGAGAAGTGTGATTGAGTCCCTCAGCAGGAGTTGGCAGGCGTCTGCCGCTGACAGGTTGGTGATCAGCCTCAAGGCAGCCAGCTGAAGGTCAGAGTTCACTGGAGATGTCTCTATGAGCTCCAGGATCTGGGGTACGTGGATCTGTAAATGCAGATATAGCAGATTATCAGAGTTTAATACCTATGTATGTAGACATATGTTAAAGCTAATACCAATTCCATCAGCGTATGTCGTAGAATACAGAATAATTTACCTTCAGCACATCTTGGTTTTTAATGTTCATGCTCAAATTATTCAACGCATTCAGCGTCTGTACCCTTACGTTGGTTACAGGATCCGAGAGGAAGTTGGCTATGATGGGGAGACCACCCAACTCCCTCACAACATCCTGGGGCGGGAGGGAAGCAAATGTAATTGAAATTACATGTGATTATGGCAAGACATTTTACATATGCATTTAAACTATAATAGTGTATACGTATGTATTAGGTTAGACTGCATCCTCGGTGTTTAGAATAGGCCTATAATATTGAGGTATGGACGCGCTACAGCGACGAATGCGTAACTGAACCCAGACGATCTCTACCTGGTTGACGGTGAACGCAGCAGCGTTGCCTAAAGTGGTTAAAACTTGACACATGTCGGTCTCGTTACCGCTGTTCTGAAGGCACGAAAGCAGCATTTTGATGTGTTCCGGTTTCAGGGTTTCAGGCGATTTCGAGTCGACGTCATCTGTTAGTAAACAATGGAAAGTGAATTTTGGTGGACGCTTCAGTTTATTTGCTAAGCAACAGTTGCTACGTCACTCTCACCTGGTACATTACGGCACCCAACGCCGCGGTTGCGAACAACATCGAGTCCGGATAGTTTAGCTAACAGAGTCCCCGGCTGCAGGGTAACTTCGATTTGCTCGTTGGCAGGGTGGTGTTCACGCGTGGCACTCTTTTTGTTTCTCTTGAAGGCTTCCCAAGTGACAAGTTTATAAATCCCATAAGAAGCTCCAGCTCCTGCTACAATCCCAATAAACGCCTTCATATTTCCAAGTTTGGGAACTACGCTGTTGTCGCCCATGGTGGTATCTTAATGTTTGAAACCCAACTCGCTAGCGGTAGCTTTTTTAATTTTCTAACGAGCTAAAAGATGGTACACATCGGCTTTAGATCAAAAGGTATTAAATCCACCTGATATTGCAAGCCACATTACGCGAATGAAAAACCTAAACACATATAGACTAATTACTTTCGACCAATGGGTCTGCTTTTTCCATATACGTGTTTTTTCCCCATGACCATTTACAAGTGCTCTGATTCGTTGTTAAAACGTGGCCGACCAAACCTTTCACGGAGTTCAACATGGATTGTGGACTTGAGAAACGTCATCAGTCGCTGCCCAAATTCAATACCCTTTCTCAATAAAAGTAAGCATACTTGGACTTGTCTACTTGGGAAGTAACTACTTCCTAGCTGTGCTTGTAAGTAACCACTTGCCACGTCACAAGCACACTGAACGCTCCTGACTGTTGTAAGACGATGCTTACTTCTGCGGGGGTGTCTCAATACCAAGTATGGACTTTTTTACTTGAGGCGAACTTTCACTTTCAGACGCTGCGTTTTCTTCTGTGTAATGCACAGAGACCGCCTGCTGTGCCCCAGAATAACAGCCGGCTTCTTCACCAAAAAGTGCAGCTGATTACTCCACAACGGTGCACAAATAATGTCATGTCTAGTTATAATAACATAACAATGACGGTCTGAATACGTTTTTTGTTTTGTTTTTGTGAGCCAAATATTGTGAGCCAATACTTGTGAATGGAATATCAGGGTTCTCCCCAGTGTAAGTGAGGCTGTAGGCCTATACCCTTGTTAATATCCAGCCAATTTCCAACTGCTCAGTCTTACAATTGATCACATCAGTCAATACATCAGTGATACTGTTGATGTTGCCCCAGTGATACATTCTTCACAAACCCTGAATTAATCGGATACATTACTTATGTGAGTCCAACTGTACATCAAAGGCGGAATCAGATATGTTTTATCTGTTCATGTGTCTGGAAATAAATATTTGTGAATATAAATAACCAGAATAGAATTAATTGGGTAAATTCTTTATTCCTTTTTGCCATTTGAAACACTACATTTTATGTTACCTGTATTTTTATCATCAGGCCAAGTTGAAGGACGCTTCAACAAGCACTTCAACAATGTATCTTCGGCATCCCACTGGTGAGCCATCTTCCTAAGGGCATTGGAAATCTACCGAATCTACCTATTTGCCCCTAAAGTAGTAGCAGCATGCTGCATCCTCCACAACCTTTGTCTGGCAACGGGCAATATCGTGGAGGAGGACAAGGAACATCATGAGGAGGATGAATATCAGGGGACCATTTCTGATGAGCGCTTAGGAAGGAATTTCTGTGCCAGACTTCCTGCACAGGTCTCTGCCCCTGGATGTCTGGCAGCATGTCTCAGGGTGCACGGCTACAATTAAGGGGGTAACCCTCAAGGATAAATATGAATGCAGTGAAATGAAAAGTTTACTTTAAAATCATTATCATTATTATTATTATCATCATCATTATATTAGTTACATTGTTATTGATATTGATTTCTGATGAAGTGAACATATTTTGTATATGGTTGTTAACTTTTTTGAATACACACCTCATAAAATGGCAATGACAATGGGAAAAAAAACGCCTATATTAATCACCAAGTCAGTTAGTCAGAAAGAAATATGCTAAATGTGATGACTGTCTCCAAGTAAAGTCAAAAGAGTGTTCCAACTATGTAAGACATTGATCTGACCACTATTATAAGTTCGGTGTCTCACTCAGTTATATACAGTATATACACAGAATAATGGTATATAACGGCACGAACATTACAGTTGTGGGCCTGGCCTCCCCCCACCATCGTTGCTGCTGCTGTGTCTGCTGCATTGCCTGCGATGGTCTGTGTGGGACCAGAGAGCCTATGAGCATCATTGGCTGGCTGGCTAGCGAGCCGCCCCTGGAGGCCCTTGTGGCGCTTCTCAACGTCGGAGCACATTTTCAATTCACCACCAATTTTTGTAAAACTGTCCATATTCGAAATGTACTTGTAGGCACATTTTTTTTATCTTAAGTGAGTTTAGTGATCGAATATCGTAACACACTTACCATCTTTCGAATATTGAATATATTGAATATATATTGAATATTGACAGTTTGACAAAATTGATGGCGATGTTCGTCTTGCGATATAGCATTATTCTGTCATTATATTCTGAGTAATGTCACACTTTACATACCTGAGCAAGCCAGGGTACTCATTGAGTGGCAAAATTGTAGCGTGTATAATATATACTGTATATTTTGTGGCGAGCTTGGTCGAAAGAATAAATCGTGAGTCACAAGTTCTTAGTTTAAAGCAATTCTGTGCCCCCGTAACACAATCAAAACACAAACACAATATTCCAATTGAATCAAACACGATAACTCAACCAACAACAACAAAAGTCCCACAATCCCTTGCTCCTGCTATTCAGACCGCCCACCAAGAACGCAACCTATCCTCCGGTCGCTACATAGCCCCCACCTGAGGGGCCCAGGTGGACGTTGCCTGGATGGTGGAGGCCATCGCTGAGGCTGTCATGGTGGAGGCTGGACTTGGCTGACCTCTTCTGCATCCTCCTCCTCCTCGTCCTAGCCGGCAAACCTGACGTGTGGCCGGTGAGTGGGGGTCCTCTGCTGGATGGGCTGCGTTGAAAATATCACTTACATCGCTCGGCCTCATGGAGAGCCTCGCTGAGGGATTGGGGCGTGGTGTGGCGGACGTGCTGGCACAGCCGCTCCGGTAAGAGCACCTGCAGGAAGGCGTGGAGAGGCCAGTTGTTCTTGGGCAGCTGTGTTGAACTGCGGGTAGTCATGTTGGGCGTACAGCTGCACATCGGCGGCGAAGGTGCCGGACAGGACAGTGCAATATGCTTTCTGAATACCAACAAATTGTCGAGCTGTTCCAGACACAATATTCCAACTGAATCAAACACGATAACTCAACCAACAACAACAAAAGTCCCACAATCCCTTGCGCCTGCTATTCAGACCGCCTACCACGAACACGACCTCTCCTCTGGTCACTACAATCTATATATATAATCAGTTATATAGTCATATTTCAGTTAATGATAATTGTTTGTTGTATTTGTATTTGTATTTCTTGCATAAATAAATGGAGTTCTCTCATGAATACAATAAGTTTCAGTCTGTATGGTAGATAAAGTCTGTATGGCAGATAGGGGGCACGGTGGCACAGTCGGCCTCACAGCTAGAAGGTCCTGATATCGATTCCCGCCTGAGACATGGTTGGTTCTCCCCATGTCTTCAGTGCTGGGATTTCGTGAACAGCCCTTTCTGTGTGGAGTTTCCATGTTCTCCCCGTGCTCCCTGGGGTTCCTCCATATATATACTGTATATATAACCCCCATAAAAACATGGAAGAAGACCGTCACCTGACCAGCGGCAGTTGGAATGAGGTGGTCCCCGGGCGCAGCACTAGCTGCCCACCGCTCCTGGTCTGACCGCGGAGGAAGATGA
>OMOU01000165.1:9597-23678 GCA_900312585.1 Malacocephalus occidentalis
AACACTCGGTGCAAAGGGCAGAAGAGGAGCACTGGGGCGCAAGGTACCTAGCAGCAGAACATTAGTCTACCTCATCAAGTCCATGCTATTAAGAGTCTTGTGTTTTCGTCATAAACACCATGGCTACAGCCACTCACTCTCTCAAATTACTGCACACACACACACACACACACACACACACACAGGCAGGCCTATGGATGCAAACAAGAAGTACTGAGAGAGACAGGGAAAACTGCCTCCGCTCCAGCACACAGCCCCCAACCAAATAAAATACAACATGTGAGCTCAATTAAATCTGGGACAGGGGAGGGGGGAGGGGGGGGATTAACTTGATAGCCCACGCTGTTTCGTTTAGAACGCTAGCCGCTTTTTCACCGTGTATTCTTTGGAGGATGAGACTGAATGTTCTGTCTGCCCTCACTGTCCATCACTCTCTCTCTATCGCTTTCTCTCACTCTCTCTCTCTCTCTCTGTCTCTCTCTCTCTTCTCTCTCTCTCTCTAGGGCGAGCCTGGAGAGCCAGGGCCTAAAGGAGTCGTCGGACCTCTGGGACCACGTGGCGAACCCGTAAGATTATAAAGCCCAATTTTAGAAAAGTTCCGGAAAGAGCTAGCGTGAACATGTGCCTCTTTGACGTGAACGAGGGAAGATCTGTAAGGGACCCTGGCGTTGTCTGCCTGTGCTAGCATGATTATTATTTAGCCTTTATTAGCTCAACCGAGCCTTGTCGTGGGGTCTTGGAGAGGAGACAGCAGGACGTTTGATACAAATCGGATTTCAGTGGGACGCACTTTCCTCTTGTGTGCGTCACTGTCTGGCCTCGTCGAAAGCATAATTTATGTCAGCGTGTGCTCTGCTTCTGAGAATATATGACATGGTTTCAATCAAGGAGACTCTGGTATTTCATTTTCCAGAGGTTGCTCTTGCGACGACACTGTGTCCTCAACCCGGCTGCTAGTTATACTTCTATACTAATGTATCGTTAGTTGCGTGATTTGACTGGTTTGTCTTTTGTTCTGCAGGGTGAAGATGGTCGAGATGGATTCGGCATCTCAGGGCCAAAAGGAAGGAAGGCACGCGGCAACATATTTTACCTTCGCTGCTTTGTTTTATGTTATTCATAGTTTTTTTATGTGATTGAATCCATGGGTGACGAATGGTGAATTAATCGCACTGTGGGACGTTGAAAAAGGGTTGCATCATTGCTACTACACTTGATTACCTGTGTCTTACGCTTCAATCGTGGTCTCTCTCTCACACACACACACACACACACACACGATGTGTGATAGATGAAAGAGGCGTTCTCCAGACACATGCTGCATATTTAGCTAGACCCAGAGCAAAGAATGCAGCCCTTCTCCATTATAACCTCCTTTGTTTTGTCCCTCTGTTGTCTTGCTTATTTATTTGTATTTACAGGGCGATGAAGGCTTCCCGGGTTTCCCAGGACCAAAGGTAATGTGTCCCATGGATTCCATTTAAATGCACTTAGAGACCAGAGAGTTCCAGCTGAAAGCGTGGGCCCTCGAGGGTCATTTTCCAGGGTACTGACTGCATCTCTCTCTCTCTCTCTCTCTCTCTCTCTCTCTCTCTCTGTGTCTCTGTCTCTCTCTTCCCCCACCCCCTGTGTCTCACTGACCAGGGAGCAGCCGGAAGTGCCGGGCTTGAAGGTGGACCGGGACATAAAGGAAACCTTGGTCAGAGGGTGAGTGGTGGGGGCACCCCGGGGTGAGACTGGACCAACCAACCTATGGCAAACATCACGTGGTCTGTAGGCCCAACTAGCAAACACAGCGTAGGAAAGCAGCGTACATGTTTATCCAATCATATGTGGAGCTAGAATGTTACAGTATGCTGCACATATGAAGTGCTGGCAGAGAGTGGGTTAAACAAAGTCAGCATATTGTTGTCACTGGGACCTTTGATCACAGCGTCAAACTCAGAAGATGAAGATGATTACATTGAAGCAGGCTTATTTAGACAGGCGCGTTCAGCAGCCATGAGTAATAATCCCAAGTCTGTGTTATCATAACTGCATGTGTTGAATCTGTGTGTGTGTGTGCTGTCCAGGGCGTCTCAGGGAATATTGGACCATCAGGACAGAAGGGAGAAGTTGGATACGTCGGGCCCTATGTGAGTAACATGCATTCCCCCTGCTTGTTTACAAGCCCGACACATTCCATGTCAATGACGTAAAGCCACCGATGCCCCTAATGTACTGGCAGTTTACACGGCTCGGCAGTTTACAGTCTCAAGTGGCTTAGCTTCGAAGTGCGTGTTAAAACCACGTAACGAGCGGACTGAAATCATATGATGGATAGAGGGAACTTTCACATGCCGCTTCCCCCATTGAAGCTACTGGGTATGTGTGTGTGTATGCGCTCTGTGCACTTCTCCCCACAATCTAGCCCCGCAAGGCATCCTGCATGTACGACGTTCCATTACACAAACAATACCTTTTTAAGACCTTTCCGTGTCCAGATTCACCCACCTGTTTTAACACCAGTGCTTGTGTTCCTGCAGGGCGAGAAAGGACCGCGAGGACCCGGGGTGGTGGTATGTGCTGACGTTTATCTAATCAAAATACGGTGGACGGCAAAAGTGATTGCCGTGTGGCGTTGACTGCTCTGAATACGTTTAAAACATCTGTTCTTAATTATTCTCTTTCTCTCCAGCAATGTGACCTTGTCAAGAAGATCAGAGATAACTGTCGTAAGTCAAGCGTATTAACCGCACACGGCAACCCCATCCATAATGACCTATTTGACTGTTTCAAAGGAGTAATTTTGCCTTTTGTCTCCATTTACAGCTTGCTGCTATGGTAAGTAAATGACGGGCACATAATTGTCTTTGGAGTGTACGCACACAATGCTAATGTGCGTAGCATGGAGCTACCAGTGAGTGCTAATCTCTATACACGCTTAACAGGCCAGCAGGAGTGTCCCCTGTACCCCACCGAGCTAGCATTTGCTATGGACGCGTCCGAGGGTGTGGGCCGCCCAGTCTTCAACAACATGCGCGAGACGGTGCTGCGTCTGGTGCGCGACATCACTGTCGCCGAGAGCAACTGTCCGCGTGGCGCGCGCGTGGCTCTCACACTGTACAACAACGAGGTGACCACCGAGGTGCGCTTCGCCGATGCACTGAAGAAGCGCGCGCTGGTGCAGCGCATCGAGGGGCTGCAGGCGCAGTCCACTCGCAAGCAGCGTAGCCTGGAGACCGCCATCAACTTCCTGGCACAGAACACGTTCAAGAGGGTGCGCAGCGGCTTCCTGATGAGAAAGGTGGCCGTCTTCTTCGTCGGTGGGCCGATCAAAGACAGCCAGCTCGTCAGCCAGGCGGCCCTGCGGCTGTACGACGCCGGCATCGCCTCCCTGTTCCTGGTGACCCGTGAGGACAGAGCGTTGACCAGGGCTCTGCAGGTAACTGCGGCTCGCTGCACCGCACTGTGTCACTGGGTTCTGCTGCTGCTGTATACGCTTACCCAGTGTTTCTTTCTTTCTTCTTCGGGTTTCTTCCTTGCACAGAGACTATAACTGTGGTTAAGTTCTATACAAATAAAATTCACATAATGGATTGGCATTGTTGGATGTAACATTAAATATGGAGATTGCCTTCTGCAAGTTGTTTTCATCATGGTTCATATTGTGTGTTTTTATTATTATTATAATTATTGGATTGTTGGTTTGCGTCCACTAATTCCCTTTGCTTGTGCCATGGAAGGTGAACAACACAGCACTGGCGCAGGTGATTGTGCTGCCCAGTGCCGGGAGCGCTCAGTTCAACTCTGTCTTCCAGAAGATCATGAGCTGCCACGTGTGCCTGGGTAAGAGCCATCTTCCTTACACCGCATGGATACAGTCTCGTCAATAGCCTGTATGCCGTCCAACGTACCCACATTGTTATGGGTCTTTGTAACACTGAAAGCCCCATGCAAACCACACGTGGGTTTTTCCAATATAACCAATTGGGTCTAATAGGAAACATAACAATAGCATGAGATAAAGCCAGTGTGTTTCCCCCCTCAGACTCCTGCGCTCCAGACCAGATGTGCGACTACGTGCCACCGACGACCGGCAGCCGAGACCGGCGCTCTTTCACCAACGACGTGGACATCGACATGGCCTTCGTGGTGGATAGCTCTGAGACCACGTACCCCTCGGTCTTCACAGAGATCAAGCGCTACATCGCACACATCGTAGACCACCTGGAGGTGGCGTCCGAGCCCACCACCTCGGTCCACCACGCCCGGGTGGCCATGGTGCAACAGGCGCCCTACGAGTTCCTCCGCAACCACACCGGTGCCGCCATCCACACCGACATCGGCCTGACGGAGCACCACTCCGGGCGCGACATCATCAACTTCCTGCTGGAGAAGACACCCCAGCTGGAGGGCGGCCGGGCGCTGGCGGTGGCCATTGAGCAGACGGTGGAGCAGGTGCTGGAGATGGCACCGCTGCAGCGTGCCCGCAAGGTGCTGATGCTGTTTGTGACGGGCGGCGTGGCACAGCACGAGGCCCAGCTGGTGCGAGTGGCCACTGAGGTCAAGTGTAAGGGCTACTTCCTGGTCATCCTGGGGGTGGGCAGCGGTCTGAATGCCGCAGACGCCAGGGTCTTGTCGCGCATGGCCAGCGAACCCTCAGATGTGTTCTTCAAGAGCATCCAGAGCATCTCGCACTTCTATGACAAGCACATCCAGACCTTCGGGGAACTGCTGCCCAAGTATATCAGCAGTAAGTATATTGCACTATATTGCATCATTTACATATACTGTATATAGTATATATATAATATCAGTGACGGTAACGATTTCCCATTGGTTTGTTGGTTAATTGATAACATTTATGTGACTTGACCTTTAAGATGCTCCTCTTTTTCAATCTGTTCTTCTTTGGTCCTTTGTCCTCTTTTCAGTCGAAAATGCATTCTACATGTCCCCCGAGGTGTCCCGCAACTGCAAGTGGTTCCAGAACGACCAACCATTCAAACACCCCTTCAAGGCATCCCAGTCCCACGAGTAAGTCTTCAAACACTTTCAACCAGCTCGCGTCCACTCTATCGAGACGTTTGTCCCACTCACGTGTGTCCCACTGTCCATTTTTGCAGGACACATCAGAAGGAAAACGACAACCATCAACAGACGGTCCATCAGAGGAAACACAAAGGTATGTCCATCGACCCATTCGTAACAGTATTACCGCCAGACAGCGGACTCACAAACAAGTGGTATAGTCAAAGTCGTTTTGACTTAACAATGTCTAGTACACAGGAAGACCAGGGGGTAAGAAAAGGTATCTGATAAACACTAGGCTAAATCAGGGGAAGCATTCTGGTAGCAAGGTCATTACCATCATGGATATGAAGGAGATAATGCTGGGACGCAGAGCCACAGAGGTGCAAAGTACAAAGACACATTGGCACAGAGTAAGGGGAACACACAGACAAAATATACTCAGGGAAAGGTGAAACTAATCAGGGTAATCATATGGGCTGGAAAAGAGCAGGAAGTTTTCAAAATATTTGTAAATAAATCAGGCAGTAATAACGAAAGCTAGAAACAAGAACACATAACCTTATTTAGCGGACAAGGATGTAACAACTCTGCGATGACACTCTTTGTTGACACTCTGTTCTGTCCTGTGGGGCAGAGTCCTTCCAGTGCTGTTGATTGTGGAACACATTGACCACATATCTTCCCACCCTCAGAGTCGGAGGAGCTACACGCCACCAACATCACGTCCAACGGTCTGACCCTGCGCTGGGATCTCCCGGAAGACCCCAAGCTCTCTGCCTACTTCCAGGTGATGGTGACCCGGCTCCACGACCACTTCCTGGTGGTGAGGACCAACGTCTCGGAGACAGAGCTCTCCCTGCACAACCTGGAGAGCAGCCAGGCCTACCACGCAGTGGTGACAGCCCACACCGCCACCGGACTCCTCACCTCCACCCACAAAGGCATCATCACCACCAGTAAGCCAGACTTACACATCCTGTTGAGAAGTCACTTGTGGTGTCATGGGGATTTGAAGTGGGGGGAACTCTGCTCTGTCTAAATTCCTCTACAAACTCTGCAATGAAGCGGCTCTTTATTTGAGTGAAGACAGAGCACCAAATGCTAGCATGCTAGCACTCACTCTGAGTGCCTGTATTGATGGATGACACCAAGTACACACACTCTACACTATTTTTTTAATGTCATCACCTAATGTTGGACCATGCATTCTGTGCACATCTAGAAGCCAGTATGATTCAACATCTTGAAGTACTATTGATGCGCGAATACAATTCCGATATGGACATATTCCGGTGTGTTTCCCAGCTGCTTCTTCTCAGTGGGATTCTCTCACCATTTCGGGGGAAAGCGTAGGAAATCTCCATGAATGTGTCAGGTCGCGGCCCGTGGCCAGAAGACTGACTGACTGGTCTGTAAACCACTGCTGTTGTTTTGACAGAATCAGCCGAACAGAAGACGGTCGGTCCAATTAAGGTGACCGGTATCGTAAACACACCCCTGGACAAACCAGAGACTGGTGAGTAACCCTGTGTGTGTGTGTGTTTGTGTGTATTCCAAGCGGTAACACATTGTCCAAAGCATTTCTGAGCCATTTCTGAGCCGTGTCAGCACTTAATCACCCGGTTTCCCCCGGTTGCTTAAGCACCCTGTTAGACTGTATGCGATGGTATTTACATTTGATGTGACCCTTCCCCACATAGTAGGATAGCTTGTCTTATAAACAGCTGCTTTGGCTTAATTCTGGGCATGGCCATTGTTTTAGCTGAGCTCATAATCATGACAAATGATTCAAGTTGACTTGGTTTTTATTGGCAGGTTTGCCACTGCGTTACAATAAATAAATATATACAGCGGCCCGTCCCTAATGGCTATGATCATTACTTCAAGTAAACTGCGCTTAATGGAGGGACGAATCCCTCGCCAAGAAAATAGCCTTTAATACAAACATTACTCATACCACTCGAAAACTAGACTCAACTGGTGGAAACTGGTCTGTTGATGGATTTCTCTTGTGCTAAAGACTGAAGTAAAGTTGGTGATGGTTCACTATTGCGTTTAACAATATATTGTTTCTATTGTTTACAGTTATTGTTCAATATTTAACCACTTACCATTTTATTGTGTTTCATGATGCCAAGCGCTGGGTAGGGTCTCTTGCCAAAAATGCCTTGAAACATTATGGTCAATATTACTGTTAAGAATAACAAAACGCTGGGTTTTGCTAGCGGCCTCCTCTATGCCCCCTTGTGTAATAGCTGCTGTTCATGATTCACCATCAGAATTGTTCTAATAATTCCAGACATAGGAGTTCTGTGTATTTCACGTGAAGCAAGATTGTGCTCAGTGCTCAGTGTCATACAAACTGCTTGGATTCCAAAACGACATCAGAGCACAGTTTGGTGGGATGGTGTTGAGTGTGTCTGAGGCCAAGATGCCATGACGCCTTTTTCCTCTAGATTAGCTTTGAGGTATTTATGGGTTTGACTTTTAAGGGGATTAGGGACAGATGGAACTGCAGACCACACAGCCATGGCTCCGGCACTGAATTCAACTAACCCAAAACACAACTACTACTACTGCAATCTGAATAACTGTAGTGATGGTTCACATAGCGCACGTCTTGATCTGAAACTCACTCTTATATTCTCTCTACTTCACTTGGAGCCACCAAATCACACCACCACGACTCGCCTGAACTCTCTCTAGTAGCTAACGCCATCTTGAATGCCATTTCCTTTTTTCTCTCGATTATGTAGTTGTTTTGTAGCATTACATGCTCCACAAGCTGCCTGATTAGCTTTTATTTCTTACCTCATACCCTGGTTACGTCACTGGTAACTTTTTAACACCCTCATAGAAACTGTTCTCCAGGTCAGCAGTCGAACCACTCACACTCATCCTTTCCCCTCTCTGTCTGTCTGTCTTGTCTTCTATCATTGCTGTTGTGTTGTCTTTGTTTGTTTGTTGCATGTTCCAGTAACTGGACTTACAGATCCATGCTCGCTTGACTATGACCCAGGAATGCCATGCAAAGACTATCAGGCTAAGTGGTTCTTTGACAGAATGAACGGAATCTGTACCCAGTTCTGGTATGGAGGTTGTGGAGGCAATGAGAATAGGTTCAAGACCGAGGCCATCTGTTTGAGCAGCTGCCCACGCCCAGGTAAGCGGCCCCAGGGGCCACAGACCACCTGGTCTCACCGCAGCCCTGTGATCTCATGAGACACTGTCAGGGCTTCCGCTGCATTGATGGGTTCCGTAAGGGACGCAGGGGCTTGTGGGAAATGTAGGCTTTCAGATAGACCTGGTATCATACATATGACAAGTTTGTCTCTAATGCAGAGTTTTGGATGGGGCACATAACTATTTAAAAAGCCTGCAGGATAGATATTTAAAATATGAATGACGCATGAAATGTACAACATTTCTCTGCCACGCCATACCCAACTAGATGCTTATGGGAATTCAGATTACCGTTATTATCTACTACATTTGTTAGTGGTGAAAATATACCTTGACAGTTGCGGGTGGATGGTGGTGAGTGTAACAATGACTTGACGAGACCACGGTGTGTCGCCTTCATAGTGTCAGATGTGCAGCAGGCCGAGCAGGTCCAGGCGGTCCAGGCGGTCCAGGCTCCGGGCGAACAGGTGCTCATCCTACCGTCTCTGACCGAGGAGCTGGAGAGTCCCGCAGCCCTGGCCGAACAGGTGGAGCCCAGCATCTCTGCGAGCGTTCTGGTGGAGTCCAGCCCCTCCGTGGTGGAACAAGTGAAGGAGGAGCTCCCCGCCTCTCTAGGTGAGTGGCGCTGGCGAGTCCAGCTCTCCTCCTGGGACAGGAGACGCTAAGCACAAAGTTTAGAGATATTAGTAAGAAGAGTACTACTGATAGACATATTAAAGACTGGATTAGAGACTAGGTAGCAAAGAGTATTAAAAAGGGACTTGATAATTTTACAGTTCATGCTGCTAACCTTATTACTACTGCATTACCGTATCATAATATAATTAATCTGTGCTCTATATTAGGAGTTAGTTTAGATAATAAATTATGGTCTACTTAGGCCGTGGAATTTCTGTACCTAATCGAAAGTACTGATGAATACTAGACCTACTGAATACATAATGCCAAAACCTCTGTTGAACACACAGCACGACTTGGCCTGTGTGTTTTTACAACGCAAGTGGCCAGACAACGAAAGAATCAAAAGTATTTCTAACTTGATCCGATTCAAAGTTTGATTTAATCGAATGTTGTCCAAAGCTGTAAAAGTCAATGTGGACACCACCACACCAATGTTGCAGTAATAAGGGCTTGCCCTTATTAAGACACGTATTTCCCTCCAAAAGCCTTCAAGGAGTAAAACAACAAGGCCTTTTGTATTGAGACTTCCCCCTCCTCCTCCTCCTCCACCCTCCTCCTCTTCCTCCTCCCCTTCCTCCTCCCCCTCCTCCAAAGTGAACCATGGAGCCGGTCCAAAGCCAAGCAGTGGAAAATAGCCGCAGCGCCATACTTTAGTAACTCCCAGGAGAAGGCAAGGTCATAAGCATAGCAGCAAATGAATGGAAAGCCTTGTTCACAAGCTCATTGTTATGTCCAAAGCTGCACGCTCACCAACCCACAGATTTGTTTCCCGATCTATTGTCCACTGCAGACTAAATTGACCCGTGGCGTCTACAGTGGCTTTGAGGTTCCTTAAGCCCATCACTTTCAACCTTAAAGCATGTTTTTAGTGGAGGTGTACTATGCATTAAAGGTGCTTTAAAGTTATATAAGTATGTATTCTGTTTTGTTTTCCTATTTTTATATCCCTTTTTTAGAGCTAGTGGTCATGTGTGGAGGTGACATTTAGATCTTAAAAGGGCCCCTATTTTACCATGAACACTCCTTGTGATGTCACAATGACACAATGAAAATGTTAGTCACATGATCATTTTGAAACGGTTTGTGATGGCTAATCACACTCACACTAAAATTGGGGTCCTTTAAACAATTGATATTGATATTGCTGGCAACATGTTCAAGTGGTTTTTCACCTGGTATCTAAGCCGGCAAAATGTATCGAGCTAGCTAGCTAGCTTCTTACTAGTTAGAGCCAGCGAGTATGTTCTCACTGACTCGATCATTCGTCATTGTTCTGTGACTTCTCCTGGTGACAAGTTGGCTTGGTGCTAACCACACTGCTTCGTGTGACACAGTGGCGACCACAGTGGTGGACATCTGCCAGCTTCCTAAGGAGGAGGGCACCTGCGCCAAGTTTGTTCTGAAGTGGCACTTTGACCGCCTCAGTGGCACCTGCACGCGCTTCTGGTACGGTGGCTGTGGCGGCAACCAGAACCGCTTCAACACGTTTGTGGAGTGTCAGAAGGCCTGTGGAAAGCCAGGTAAGCCCTCTGGCCCCGCCCCCTCGTGGAGAAGTGTGTGTGTGACCCTGGAGCCTGGTAGTGGCACATCAAGCTGTTAGGCCAACACTTGCTCAGACTATACCTTGTGCACATCATACTGTAGGTCTGTATCCAGGCCTCTACGTGGTCACATATTGGAATGTACACAATGTACACACACTGAGGTGATGGAGGGATGGATTTGACATAATCGGTCGTAAGCGGCCCCAACGACGCACAGAGCAGACATGTTTGACCACATATGTGTACCGACAGGAAGCAAGACGTCATAACACATGAGCACACTCACAGTTCCCGTTTCAGTCCGACGTGACATCATTCTGATTGGGCTCCACATGTGTGTGTGTGTGTGTGTGTCTATCTAAAGTATTGAAGTCTGTTCTGTGTCTCGCCAGCAGCGTTGAAGCCAAGGATGAACGTTGCGATCAGAACATAGGAGGACACTGAGAATGGGCCAACTTATGCCTCGCTTCAGAGGAGAAACACCAAGCTACGATGCGATACCAGACCAATGGTGGCAGCACTGGATTCTACACAACAGTCCCAGACAGAGAATTCTGTCCCCCGACATTCTTGATTTGTCTTTTTCACAAAAAGAAAGTAAAGGAAGGAAGCCACACAATTTGCTGCATGATTTGTTATAACCTACTGGTGCTACGTCGTTTCATGATTGTTGATGATGATAGAGTTCAAAATAATTGTTTTTTCAATCAACTACACAGCTTTTTTTTCTCGTTTTATTTGGTGTCATTGTTCATTGTTTTTCAAATGCCATCTTCTGATGAAACAAAACCCATATATGAATATGTTGGACAGAGATAATCAATAAATCAGTGTTTGCAGGAATGACCTTAGTTGTGAATGCGGTATGTCTTTCTACAGTGCATCCACACAAGGCAACAAGGCTTGTCACTTTAATTTTGCGTCGACTGCCAAATCGCTTGATCCCTACGGATCCCCCATCCCAATGCCCTCCTCTCTCTCACACTCACACAAACACACACACACACTCTCTATGCTTGAGTTTGACAGTGGGAGAAGGCCCAGCGGCATTCACAGCAGGGGGGCGAGCCCATGCGGACCAAGCATTGAAACATCAACAACCCATTGGTTCCAAGGCCAAGACACGCAAAATGATGTTAATGCACTTCTGGAAGAGTTGCCTTAAACACACACACACACACACACAGCAATGTCACATTATGACGAGAGGGGGAATGTACTTGTCAAGCTGTTTGATGTTTGTTTCTTTAATGTAGGATTTTTTTTTTTGTTTGACGTAAAAAGTTGTGTTTTCATTTTGGGGTATGGGGGGGGGAAAATAAAGATGAATTAGACTTTCTAATAAACTGGATGCTTTTCTTTTTAACGTTAGATATCAACTCCACTCAATGAAATACACATATTTTCCAGCTCGTTTCACTTCAAAACTATCTGACGCAAACGTTTCCTCAAGCTCGTGTGTCAAAATGTCAAAATGCTGCCCTCCTGCTCAGCATCAGCACAGCAAGCTGTGAGTACAGGCCGATACCAGGACAGTGTTGAGAAGCAGAGCACTGTCAAAATGTCTAAATAACGTTTCAAAATAGCAAAGCAATGATCCCAAAATGCCACAGCCCCATAACTCCACTGAACAGTTAACCGCGGCATGTGAACTGCTTCTACTTCCGTTTCTGTATATACACCAGGCCAATAACACATAAGACAATAGAATGAACCGTTTATTGACATCAATTCCATTGTTACTTTCTTCCTCTTTCCGAACATAATGACTAAGCACAGACACTGCGTAATATACATCATTCGCAGAATGCTGAAAGGCTGCGATGGTTTAAAATCAAGAATCAACAAACCGCTCCTCCACATTACTTCATTTTCTGGAGAGGAACTGGGAGTGATATACTGTTGATGCTTAATAGCCTCTGGGGCTCAAGACTCCAGATGTTCCATCTCCTCCTTGGGTGTTTTGATAATGGAATAGATAACGTGCAAAGGGAAACACTAACACCCCCGCCCCCCGCCTGCACTTTAATCATGTCCGTTACCATAGTAACCACTGTCAACACTAAGAATCAACTTAAGTTTATTGTCACGACTGAACTGTTTAAAGAAAAGAAAAGGAGTTTGAAAAAAATCTTACTACTTGTTGTTGAAGTTGTCGAAGTTTATTTTTACATTTCAAATTGATGAGATGTTGTGAAATGTGACATCCAAACGCAGCCCACATTTGTCCAGGAACCCTCGTGTGTTTTCCTGCAGTCAGTCCAGAAAGTGCCCCAGCTCTGTGGGGAGGTTTTTACACCGAAAACCATGAGTGCAGACCTCCAACTGTGAGGCAGAAGGAAGGAGCCATGTTGTGTGAAAGAGCACACAGACAGGGGGTTTGCTGATGCTGCTGTTTCACAGGTTTGTGGGACCTTCTGTCACTAGATATGGTGCGCTAGAACCACCAACAACCTCTTCTTAATGAACGGCGGTGTAGAGGTTGCTGAAAATGTGAATCATCAAAACCCCACTGAGGTCTCATTCCTCCGTTGCTTGTACAACGCGAGGCTCAGCGTCTCTCCAGATTTAGCAAATTAGTAGTAATCTGCTTAATTACGCGAATCTAGTATACACCCGACAGGAGCTTTTAGACATCGGTTCCTCGAGCACCATCAACTTTATCGGCGATGATCTGCTCCTACCTGAAGTCGCCAGGACACCGGAGCGCTCTAACCCGGCCCCGCCGACAACGAGGTCTCACAAACGGCGTAAGGATCGTAAACAGAGACGGGGGCGGCGCGGAGGACTGAGAGCTAAGCTAATGCTAACAACTTACCGGCTCGCTCTTCCCAGCATTTTCCTCACCAATGTCCAATCTCTGGTGAACAAAATGGACGAGCTACGACTACGGATTACAAGCCACAAATGGATTTCTACCTCCAATATAATCATTTTCACCGAAACCTGGCTCAACAGCAGCATCCCCGATAGCGCCATCGAGCTAACGGGGCGCACCGCTGTCCGCACGGACAGAACAATGGACGACTCCGGTAAGACCAGAAGTGGTGGGCTGTGTATCTACGTGAACAACGCTTGGTGCACAGACACTACTATCATCGAGAGTCATTGCTCGCGTAACCTAGAGTTTCTTATGTGCCCAGAGAATTCACCGCTACCATCGTGACTGCCGCCTACATACCACTCGATGCTAATGCTAAGCGAGCCATGCAGGAGCTACACGCTGCCATTAGCAAACAACAAACTTCTCTTCCCGAGGCAGCCTTTATTGTTGCGGGTGACTTCAACCACTCCAACCTGAAGACTGTATTCCCCAAATTCCACCAACATGTCTCATGCCCCACTAGAGGAGACAAGACCCTGGACCATGTCTACACCAACGTAGCTGGCGCATACAAAGCCTCCCCCCTCCCTCACCTTGGACAGTCTGACCATCTCTCCCTGTTCCTACTCCCCATGTACTACTGTTCCTACTCCCCTCTGATCAAACGAGTGAAACCCTCTGTAAGGACTGTCAAGGTCTGGCCAGAAGGAGCAGACTCAGCACTTCAGCTTTGTTTTGGGAACAAAGACTGGAGGGAGTTTGCCAACCAGGCTTCATGTGGCACTCACATGGACATTGACTCCTATGCCTCCTCTGTCATGGACTTCATCAAC
>OMOU01000168.1:0-12500 GCA_900312585.1 Malacocephalus occidentalis
TCCACTTTTTGTATTTTGCAATTCTCAGTCTGTGTTGTGGTCTGGGGGTTTGCTACGATGCGCAATAAGGCTCACGCACTATAGACTGGCGGCGCACGGCGTAGGCACGAGCTGCTGGCCTGTTTTGATCTGCTGCTGCTGGGCTCCAGAGACCGACGGGGAGGCAGAGTTGGAGGAGCGGATCTTGGTGTTGGGCAGCTTGTGGTCCTTCTTCCACTTCATCCGCCGGTTCTGGAACCAGATCTTCACCTGGCGCTCGGACAGACACATGGTGTGCGCGATCTCCACGCGCCTGCGTCGGGTCAGATAGCGGTTGAAGTGGAATTCCTTCTCTAGCTCGAGAGCCTGCTGGCGGGTGTAGGCGGTGCGGGATCTCTTGGGCGCCCCTCCGTTGTAACTGGCGCTGACTGGAGAAACCGTGCACATGCAAAAGCAAGCAGGTGTTACGTGAAGCGAATTGTATTCATTCTGCAAAACAAAACAAAATCCCATCTAGTCTGTACTGTCTGTACAAAACGAACGAATATGTGCAGGACGAGTCACTATTGTGGAAGAACATCCCACTATATTTGCATCGCGGTCTCTCTCCTTTCGAGCGCAGAAATGTGCGCTTCATTTGGATAAGCCGTGTGTGTTACAATTCGCACCCAGGGACAGTTTAAGCGTACAGAATGATTAACCAAACAGCAGGACTAAATATCATACTTTGGCTTTGGTCCACCCGTAGAGGTAGTTTAGGTTAAAAAGCAACAAAGGCACATGTCCCAGACAGACGAACACAGGCAATAAAATTTACGAGGGTCCTTAATTACCGACCCTGCTGCTCGATAGTCGTAAATTGCTGTTGTAAGGGGCGCTACTAGTGCTGCCTCAATGGGTCTGCGTATGTTCCAGTGGTCGCCTCTCTGCGGTTCTGCCATTTAACTGTAACGATAACTCACCGTTACTAACGTGGACCTTTTTCATCCATGGATAGACCACCGGCTCCTTGCCCTTTGGTACGCCGGGATAGGGCTCATTGGCTAGGCTGCAGTCCTTGCTGGTGTTCGTCCCGGCGCCGCTATCCGGAACCGTATTTAGACGAGTGCCGTGGCTCTGGGGGACGGGCTGCGGCTGTGCGTGGTGTCCATCGCTGAAATCGTCCAGTCCGTTGGCGGGGACATTGCCGTAATCGTAGCTCGGCTCGGTGTAGTTTGACCTCGGGTAGGATGCGTCGTCGTGATGGGGAAAACCCGTGTCTTTTTGCCGCTCGTAGTAGTCACCGGGCGTGGGGATGTATCCGCTTTGTTGGTATTCGTCGCATGGAGGAAAGGACGGTTCGATATAGTTGGAGTTTATCAAATAGGAACTCATGGTCATTAATTTGTGAAGTGCAACAATACTAATTTTTATCGCGCTGTCGTTTTTCTGATCTCCACAAAACCCTCCTACTCCCTGTCAAATGTACAAAGTTGTCTGGTCACGTGTGCACCACCACCAATCACGGTGTCTCCTGTGGGCATCATGTAAACAGGAACCAATGGAAAGCATGGCATTTGGCACAAGGAAAATTGCCCGGACTAGCTTACGTTGGTGTTTTCCTTATTAAATCAGAGTATATAAAGAAAACCCAATCAAGTGACTTGTTTACTGCATGGACCAAAGTACGGGCTATGTCCGCACATCCTATGTATAGGCCTACATCCGGGGAGAAAAAGCCATTGTAGGCTATATGTGAAACCAGAGTTGTGGATGGGAATGCACTTCTTCACAAACAAAAGAATACCTCTGATGGAAAATGATATGAATAAAAGGTTAGGCGCGCGTTTTAGGACACACCTCAGAAAGGATGCTATACACTGGCACGCGACAGTAACTTGAGCACGTTGTTATGGTGTTATTGAAGAAACAACCAAGGGAACTGTTGTTTTAGTGGTCCGAAAGAGAACGAGACAGACTCTCCGTGAACAGCAGTGTTTATATTACGACCTTAAAAACATTTGACTCACTGCTCTCCTTGTGAGCTTGAATTTACACTGAATTTTCCTCAGGTTCACAAATCTCAGGGTTTTACGCAATTCATCCTTAATAAACATGTTCTCCTATACCAACAAGAAAGAAAACTACCTTTCCACTTCTGTTTTAACATGTTTTACGGACCTACACACACTGTGGACATAATCAAATATCAAAGATTGAATGTATCTACCTAATCCATAACGTCATTCCGTTGTTGTTTTGTGGAGCAGCACACACACACACACACCAGCCCCATGGTATATTTCCATAGGAAGACAGAGAGATGGATTTACACCACACCATCATATAGTGGATGACCTTACGCTGTCGCGCAACAACTTTCTCTGCAAGTAATTACTCTCTGAAATACAAGTCCTCGAATGAAATCTATAACATGGAGTTGAACGCCTCGTGTAGAGACTCGGTTGCCTCCTGTAACGACCAGGCTCTAACAATTAGGCCTATAGGCCTCTATAAGGAAATATGAATAATATATAAGAGAAGTCCGACTCTGAACGAATACCAGGTATTGTTATGATTTTTGTATTACGGATATTATTCATAATAATAAGAATTATGGACATTATTACTATTAATATTTTTATTATTAGAAGTAGTTGTAGTAGTAACAATAACAACAGCAACAACAAATACTACTACTACTACTACTACTAATAATAATAATAATAATGCTAATGACAATAATAAGACCAGTAATAATAATAATAACTAATTAATAATTGTAGTCAGGATTATAGATACATATATTTTGATTGGTAACCGTAGAAGACAATAATAAGTAGGAGGGGTCTATTTGAACCAATATGCTTGAATGTCTTCAGTTATACATTCATAGAATCAGGAGAATATGAAATGAGAAAAGGCAGACAATAAACCCACGAGATAAATATAGCAGCCGCTGACCGTATATTGCTCCTCTGCCCAGCACAGTGTCACGCAAATCTCCATCTTCACCGCTTGTTTCTTCACGTATCCGTGCAGAACCAATCCAACGTGAACAACTGTGTCATTCCCTTTGAGTAAAAGAGACTTTACAGAAGTTATCCTTAACTGTCCATTCGGGGAAGGCCCCCGTGTCGTGAAAGACGAGGACAAACCTCGGAAATATTGAAAGCGCTCTTTTCCCCTTTTTCTCCCCGCCATTGTATTCACGGCCCTAAACAGAGATAACTTCTGCTTGACCCCGAAGTGACACCGTTTCCATTTTGTTTCTGATTAATCTTGGGCATTGACAGTCTTTGTTAAACAACAAGGCGTGCCCTTTTTCCAAAGAGGCGACATTTTCATATCTGTTAGACGCAGTGACCTGGAGTTCACCCCGGACTTGGACTTCACTATCTCCAACGTCTGCCCAACACTGGGGGAGATGGGGGAGCACTTAGTATGAGTCAACACCCAGGGACGTCCCAACAAGATACCGAAATAAATCCCATGAAGCCATTCGAAAAACGTCCAGCCTCGTAGTAAACTGCTTAAAGCGAGGCGAAAGGCACACTTGCATAGTTAGAGGCCATACGTTAAATAGACCCAAGATGTAGAGTATGGCAGTCGTTTCTTTTGTAAATGTTGTTTTGATATTATTGTATTGTATTGTCCTTGGAATCATGCCATGTATCTCCAATCTGACCAATTGCAGCATCTTGCAGTTTGTGAATGTTGAGGGAAGAGACCAGATTGAAAGGTGAATATTTTTTTCTCTCGTTTAAACATTTGAAAGTCTTTCTCTTGTACTATGCACCTTGCAACACACCAGGGCCACCACTCGCTGCATGTGAATGTAGGCTATGGATTTATGTATCATCCCTTTGTTTTAACTAACTCATGTGGTAGTGAACGGCACCCCACACACACACACATAATATCAGAGCCTAATATCAGAGACCACCTAAGAGGTGATTCATCAACATAATGTTACAAGGAAAGACAACTTCACATGATATCTTAATTTACAGTTTGCTGCCAACGCATTCTATACATCATAGGGTGAGAGATAGAGAGAAAGGAATGGACTGGGTCAGTTTGAGTATTATCCACTTACAGTAAGTCATCCTTGCATGAATGAAGGCTATCCATTATTTGACAGGTCTACTACTTGTTGCTGTAAGGACCTCGGTATATAGGTATTAAAGTACCCACTTTGATTTATGTGGGCCATACGTTGTCGGTATGCCTGCAGATTGAAAGCCTATTACCCTATCTTGGAAAAACGGCAAAACGTATCACAAAGGCCTATACGCTAATTATAGTTTCTAATGTCAGAAAGTTGCGTATATAGGCCTGCGTTTTGTGGCTGATGTATAGTCTATACGTTGAATATGTAGAATGGCAGAAGATGAACATTCGGTTGGAAATGAATATGAAATTGTACATTTGTCTTTTTGAGGAACGGATCATCTAAATGCTTATAGGCCCAAAACGCCCGTGATAGGTTGTGTTTAGATCCGACTATATAGGCCTATACATTTATAACACGCCGACACTTCGGGAAAGATATGACGTGAATGTCCATTTAAGTGCACTGTAGCCTACATTTAAGATGGTCAGACCAGTGCTATGACGATAGGGATGCTTTACATATTGCACACGTACACACGTGTACACGTCGCCATAGGTGCACGGGCCTCCTCCACGTCCGGTAGAAAGGGAGCGTTTCCGTTGTGCTGTATATAAGATGGGGCCTGCATGGCGATACCTTGCAGTCTATGGCCCCAGTATTCATTGTTAGCATATCGATGTTTTGTCTAAATAAACAAAGGTTTGTGAATGCTCTTTATCAAATATATGTTAATAGGAGCCTATATGGCGCTAAAGCATAAGCTGTAGCGTGAGGTTTTATCAGGATTTGGGCCGAATACAGGCATGTGGCGTAGAATGTAAACCAAACTCATTTCGTAAAGAAAATATTTAGGTCGGATTGGATTTTGGAGTCAAGTGCATTTACAAACGTGTCTGTGACATAACAAATAAATCTGTATATTTGTTGTGATCTTAATGAACCTCCATATTTTCGCTTGCAGTTTTTAGATGTGTATATAACTATGCTCCATTAGATTTTAGCTATTTTGTTGTTTGTTTTCATGCTTTTTTAAATTGTTTTTTTTTAATGATTGGGCTATAGCTGATGGATGCAAAAATGCACTTCATTTTGATATTATGAAATATATGGGCCAACCTGGTTTTCATATTCTATGTGATGACTTTCACACGTCTTGCCGTTTCAGCCAATGGACCGTTATAAACGCACAAACTGTAGAATAGCAGTTAGCCTTTAGTATTGTTTTGTTATTAAATGAAATATTGAAATATTTGCATTGCAAATGGATATTATTTTGCTTTGTTGAACGACACCATATATGTGTGTGTGTGTGTGTGTGTGCGTGTGTGCGTGCGTGTAGCGCGAGGTGCTCATCTGAATCATTGCATTGTATTGTATTTTACTTTTTTTATCAACTTTTTCTCTTTCTTAATATTGGTTTATTTATTAATATTTCGTCCCATAACATTTTAAAAATGACTGTCACATTTGAAATGCTATGCTTAAACTAGTAGGCTTAGTCCGCTTTCTATATTTTTCTATGCAGGCCGTTTATTTTATGACAAAGGGCCGGTGTTGAAACGCGTTATTGTCTTCTGCACTGCAGTGTATGACCGATATATAAATACACATATATAAAAAACAAATGCTGTGCCAATATGAAAAAATACAAACATGAACGATATTTTCTATACATTAATAAATATCGTTATATTTGGTCAAGATAAGGTAGTCTAAGTGGTTTTTAAAAGATCCATGGACATAATTTGGGCCTGCGGGCCTATCCATTACCCTGTGACCCGGTCGAAAGAATCAATCCTCAAAATGCTAATGTTGCCCTCGTCCCCAAACATATCAAATGTAATTTATTCAAAGGAAATTCACCAATCAACCGCCCTAATAAAACGCCAGCCACTCAATCTTGAGGCTCGGGACGTGTAGGGGGGACCCTCCCCTGGTCCTCCACGCGGGGTCAGCCCGCTTCCAGGGTTCACCTGGAGTGCAACGTCCAACATATGTAATTCAACGCTATTCTATCTTTTGTGTGCGTCGTGAAGACCGCCATTATAAGGCTGGCATCAGGCCCCCCAAAGAACAGATGAGGGAGACATGTTCGGCGCGTAAACTTTTGACCCCCTATCTCCTTCTCGTCAGTCTCCGCAAGCTTTTGACCCCTCGGGACACATCTCGCATGGTCGCATCGCCATTTGATTGCAAATAGTTTAGAAGTATATGCTTAGGCCTATGTGACTTTTCATATACATTTAACGTTTGGCCTAATTGACTGACGATGACAGTAGGCATAACAGTGGAATAACAATTGCGTGTTGCCCTTCATTGAATTCATTTCGTTGAAAAGCTAAAAGTCTGTTAGAGCCAACATGTCGGCCTAACGATAAACTCTAACCTGGGTCAACTTCAGATCTACTAAAGCATAAAGCAATAAATAAACAACACATATATCTTTGTGCGATCGGCTAATCTGCAGTTTTTGTTAAAATGCGCAATCTTTGTGTCAACGGGGACAGCAGTCTCTATTCTATACTAAAATATTTACCTTTTTGTGTTTTGGGTCAATTTATACAATACGAAAGACAAAACGAATTGCAGAAGAAATATCCATGCCATCATATTGTCGTATGTGTATGCGTGTGTGTCTGCCTGCCTGTCTGTGTGTGCGTGTGTGTCTGCCTGCCTGTCTGTCTGTGTGTGTGTGTGTTTGTTTGTTTGTGCGCGTACACGTGCGTGTGCCTGGGTGATTTCTCCTCTACAACATACGGAGGGGGAACAGGCGGAGGCTGACAGTGAACTTGGCCTAAAGCGAGCCCTGCTGGTGGCGCTGAGAGGATGCAGATTTATCTTTCTGCTGCGGCTGACCTCCCGGTGAACCTCCCGCGTGCTGAGGATGCGCCCTTCCTCTATGAGCTGCTGCTGCCGCTGCTGCTGCTGCCGCTGCTGTGAAATGCTTTTTCTCCATGATGTGAAATTGGTTTGTTTTTTCCCCTCCCTTCTCCTCTTGTTTGGCCAAAAACAAAACAAAAAGCCAATTTCAGCCTTAATATGTTTTCATTAAAAGCTGGCAGAGGAATCTAAGCGCAGAGACTCATATCATTGTAGTATTTAGACTCAGGTTCGTTTAGGCTCTCGACACGAAATAATTGCTTGTTAAAGTTAAATCGTGGTATTTGGAAATGTGGGTTTGATAAGTGTGCTCCTCGTGTGTAAGGTTATCCAACCACGTGTTTGTGGCTTTCTGTGGAGATTGTTATCCGATTCCATGTGTTTGTGGGTGCAGGGTAATAGGCGAATCGCAGCCGAAAACCAAGTAAACCTAGTCCACACTAACTGTTTGGTACGTCTCAATTTACTAATTAATGCTTCCGTTTCAAACCAATATTTAGCTCGAAATGGAATAAGGATTTGTGGAAAACGGTTCACTGCTCACTATTCACTGTAACGGATACACTCTCTGTTTATTTAGTCAAACCAAATAACCTAAAGTTGTGCCCCCACTTAAATCTCCCTCTTAAACTTTCCTGGACAATTTCACACCGTCTTTACCCACACGGGCAAAAGGTCACCAAACACATACTCAAACCACATACTTTTTGGTGTGTTTTGTGTGTGTGTGTGTGTGGATTGTGTTTACTTGGCAGTGTTCTTCGAAAACTGTTCAGAGGCCAACATGTGGACCACAAGCATACAGAACACTAAACTGTCCTTTGTCGAGGCGTAGACTTTGATGAGTTAAAAGAAGCATCACGACAATAAGCTAAAATATCTGGACTTCTTGAAACTGTTCACCTCCATTGCCTGTTCACTTTCCGACAAAATATCCACAACCCCAACTTTCTGACACATCCAGTAGCATTTGAGATGGCCTGCTAATCCTCCGCTGTAATCCAACTAGAACAACCAGAAGTTAGCATGCGGGTGGATGTGGACAAAAGATAATTATCCAACATGTAAAATAGATTAGTAGTTACACCACAGATGGAGGAAAACAGGTTACAGTGGGGAAGGAAGCAATTAAATAGCCATGAGCCGGACCTGACCCTGCCCAACATCTGCCGAGACCAGCATTCAGCAATAATGCACAACTCACAAATGAGCGTAATTGACTAATACAGCCTCGATAGAGAGAGAGCGAATACAATCATAACGCTGTTTAGCACCGCGGGGGCCACTCCGGGGCCACGCCAACAGTAGCATTGAACAAGTCTTTTCGTTACGGATAAACTTACCTTGAGAGCGTTTCCTTTTCCTCGCGCGCCTCTGGTCCATCTTGAGTCACTACTGTGAGCAAGGCAAGTGGTGAAACGGTCAAGCAACACTTACAGCCTGCAAGGAGAGAGTAAAAGACGAAGCCTCGCGTCAGGGCGATTATATGTTATGTGCAATATACTGTCAACTCCCCAAAACCATAAAACTTACTTTAATGGCCCCACGTGACCGCTTATGGCCGGCGAGCCTATCTGGTCGCGCTCTGGATGATTTTACGATCTAATTCATTGACAAACCTCCATTCATTTAGGTACCAAATGTCAGAGAGGCAGAACTAGACTAATAAAGTTTAAGGGCTGGCAAAGTCTGAGTAAAGCACCCAGTCCGAACACAGGGGGAGGCATCGGGCCCCTCTGTAGTTTGTCGCTGCGTGGCCGCGGACCCAATGCCCACCTCTCGCCAAGGTGAGTGTAACGACGACGTTTACTTGGGTCTACCTGTTGGCAAGTACAATATAGGGAGGTCGTCAAGCCTAATTGTAATAATCCAAACAGTGCAATGAGGTCAATATTTTACAGTTTGTGAAATGTCTTTTTTTCTTGTTGCGCATTTTGACACACCTAAATACAAACTAAAACTTATTTTAAGCAACACATGGCGGACTATACCAGCTATATGCCTCCCTTTACCCATAAGAGTACACGAGCACAAATTGCCACACATATATGCCCAGATATGTCGTTTTTCAATAACCACATGCAGCTTAGCGTTGCCGTTCCAGTAGAAAGTTTATTATAATCCCCGTCATCATCATCCTCCTCATCATCCTCATCATTGTTATAGTATTTTCTCGACTTCCAGTCATTTAAAAACATTTACAAAAAGGTTTATCACGATATGGCCCTATACACTTAATGCAATTTGGGGGGTGTCGCCCGCCGCGGGACCATCAACATATAAAATATATATAAAACAAAGACAAACACATTTTACTAAGATGTTGCGAGAGGCGAATAATGCAAAACAATGGAGCAGCCCGTGCAGGAAAAGAAGAGAGTACAAGGCAGAGCTACTGTACATACGACACTGGATTGGGGGCATCTGCCCTTACACGGTTCACAACGCACAGAATAACCACACATGGTTCACGTTGTTGGTCTAGAAGCAAGTTAACGGTTCGGTACAATACATCAATTAAATAAATACATACTTACATACATACTTACATACATATTAAACAGAAGGCTAAACACAATGGCAGCTAGGGTCCATACCAACATAAGTATTTATTTGTTTTATTCGGCTGTTTTTGTTCTGGTATTATAGGCTACATTACACATATTTTTTTACTGGCTTATTTGCGACACAACGTTTTTTTTTTATGACTGTATTGAATTCTTTCTCCACCACAAATAAGTTACACGTGTACTTTCTTTCTACGCTTTCCTCTAACTCTAGACATAACTGTACATCATTCGTTTTACTTATACACAATCATGAACACGGTCAAAAATTGGGGAGGGAAAAATAGGATAACAGCATTGGAAATATTATAGGGGGCCCGTTTTTGGCATGCGAGGCGCCCACACGGTCCGAACCAAGAAGTCCAAGAAGTCTCTCGCGCAATGTGTATGGGGAAATGATACAAAGACCACAACTTTGCAGAACCTCCTCTATAATGTGGGTGCTTATCAACATCGAAACACACACTATCAAGGCCGGTAGCCTCCGCCACCCGCTGCTGCCATGCTCATGCTCTTGAGCTTGTTGTCCTTCTTCCACTTCATCCGCCGGTTCTGGAACCAGATTTTGATCTGCCTTTCAGACAGGCAGAGGGCGTGTGCGATCTCGATCCGCCGTCTGCGGGTCAGGTACCGGTTGAAGTGGAACTCCTTCTCTAACTCCAGGGTCTGGTAGCGTGTATACGCAGTCCTCGCCCTCTTCCCCTCCGGACCAGACAAATCTGATGAAAGACAAGGGATCGATAGCGTTATTGGACCAACTGCGGGATCACCACCTCAATCCTGGACATTGTTCTTCCGTCATTTGCGGTCCGCTTCAGGTGTGAACCATGGATGTGAAGCACGGATGACGGATCGTATTTGAAATGCGTAAAACGCACAACAGAATATACTGTGATTCACATGTTCTTATTGATGTGTGCGTTATATATACACCATTAGTTAAGTTAGTTAAGTATGAACTAAGTTGGACATACAGAAAGTTTACATGTGCTGCATTTTCATGAATATCTAGGATATTATACCACATTAAGATGGATCAAAATGCTGAGGCAAAAAACTAAGATTATTTTTTCATAGGTAGGCCTAGTCCAAACAGGTGATTAGTGGTACATAATGAACAATTACCACTTTCTATTTGTGCCTTCAGAAAAAATATTCACAAATATATGAAATATCCGTTTAATCCGTTACTATTAAAACACGTTTGCACTATATCAGCATAGTCTTTTAAAATATTGCCAGCCAGAATACTGTAATAAATACAATACAGGTATACGCGGAAGTTTAAAAAGTTTACCATGACTTATATGTAGTTTTCGCATCCACGGGTAGATCTGAGGTTGGGTCGAATCGGTGACGTGTGGAGAAGTTGTCTGTGCGCTTCCCGCCGGCTTGTCCTCCTCCAGGGGCATGGCGGCTTTGGAGACACCACAGTCTGCGCGGTTACGCATCGCGCCGCCGCCATTGGAGTTGGAGCACGGCGTCGGACACGGGCTGGCAAGGGGGTTCTTGATGGCTCGGTGCTGAACCTGCTGCTGCTGCTGCTGCTGCTGCTGAATCTGCTGCTGCAGGGGCTCGGTGACGGCAGGGGACGAGCTCGCGATCATCGAAGAGCACGGAAGAGGGTCAGGTGGAGGAGGGGGGGACAGCGAGGAGGTCCCAGTGCTGTTGGCGGTCTGCGTGTACCTGACTTGCTCGACAGAGGACGTTGTTGCCGCCGAGTGACTCGGGGAGTAGCCTTGTTGTGTTCGCTCGTTGCCCACAAAGTGTCCCGGCCGACCGACGGTCAGGTCCATCCCGTTGTAGCCATAGCCATACCTGCCGGAGTGCATGGTGGCCGTGGAGTCCCTGTATGGCTCGTTTGGCGAACTATGATCTCCATAATTATGTAACTGGAAGTCCGCGCCGTTGGGGTAGCGTCCGCAGAATGAGTTCACAAAATAGGAGCTCATTTGTGGACAATCCACGGTGGTTCGTTTTAAGTATAGTTTCTTTTATTTTGGAGGAAAAAACAATAAACGTACGTACTTGATTTGTGGCTCTTGATGGTTTAGCGCGTTCTAAAGCACCCCTGCACAATTTATGATGAATTATGGAAATGAGGAGGACATGTACTTGATTCTCTCTTACGTAGACACCCAAATATGGGGTACGGCTTAGAATCACGTGCTTTTGTTGACCAGTCGTAAATCCTGCTTGATGACCTCTAGAGGTAAACTCGTGCACGGCGGAAATATGGGTGGGATGTAAAGGGTACGCGCAACTACGCGCGCCTGAGTTTGGCTCTCGAGAAACCAAACTCATCGCGCTGAATTGTCGTCGTCCGCCATCGTCCGGTCGAACCGGTGAACTGCACGTATGCGTCATTTTTCGAGGCGTTGGCTTCAAACGGGGTCATTCAGAGGTTAACGATCATTGCGGCACAAATAATGGCTTTCCAAACAATACGAGTGACATCCTGGGAGTGCAAGCCCGACTAACATCACTATACAATACAATACAAAATAAAGATATAAGAAAAAACAATGCAATTATATCACTGTCTAACTTTTGTGAGAATTTAAAATAAAATAAAGCACCAAACGGTTTTGTAATGTTTTACTAAAAAGCGTCTTTGTCAAATTAATACGCAGCACCAAAAGCATGAAAAGGGAAACCACGAATCCATCTGAAACTTTTAAATAAAGGCTACATGTACACATTGAACGTACGTTTTTTGTCATGATATAATAGAAATAATCGACTTAGAAATATGTTTTGAAGGGCAGCCTATATCATTTGTAGCATATTTAAACCAAGGAAAAAGAAAAGGTTGTCAATAGTCGTAGTGTAGCGCAGGCTTCTTATTATTAGACCGACATTTGATTTCGTTTATGTCACATTAATGTACCTATTCAATCCTATTACAGCGTGTGGTATATGTATACTGACTCACACTCACCACTAACATGGATTCGACCAAACACAACGGTTTCCAA
>OMOU01000168.1:15000-19002 GCA_900312585.1 Malacocephalus occidentalis
AGGAGCGCACGCGGAATGGAGGGGGGAGGGAGAAAGAGAGAGGGAAGGGGTTAGGTCAGGGAGAGAGGCGCCATCTTACCGGGGGGAGAGGGAATACAGAGTTCAACAGAGCTTCCCTGTGCATCATGAGGAGCCTACTAGGGAGCAGCCATGCCCCATCTCGCATTCCCCAAGCGGTGTCTTTTACTTGAATACGGCAAGCTACTTGTGTGTAGCATAGCATCATTATCGTAAGGATGAGTAGTATTATTGTTTTTGGTTTATTATTGGACCTATTGTAGGCTTGGTAGGTTTAGTTGTTTGAAATGGTCATATTAAGACTACTATAATAAATCATAATAATATAATTGTATTAGTATTAATAGGCTTTTATTGTTAATGGTGTGGTTGTGGTTGCTGTTGCAGACATGGTTCAATTAGCAAATGTGCGCTTAAAATAATATTTACAATCATTATTATATCATAACAATAATAATTAATATGATGATTTTAATTATGAAACTAATACCACTACTACTAGTACTACTAAGACTACTACTACTACTACGAATCATAATCATAATCATATAAAAAGGAAATGATTACAATGGACTCAATAATATTTGAATATTTTAGGCTGTTCCTGTTGCTGTAGGCCTCACGCATTCACAGAGCATGAGCTATCAGCACTGTGATGCTAGCAGCGGATGGTTGTTCTCAACTTGTACACTGTACCAGTCCCTGGTTTAAATAAACCATCATAATAAATACATTATCCTTATACTTGAAAGAGCATTTCGCCAATAGGCCTCATGAAGTAGCCAGTTTCATTTCACGAATCGAGCCTAAAGTAGCCTACACGCAGTTCCTTGGTCAAATGTCTCCTATGCAATTAAAATAAAAACTCCAAATGAAACGTGACAATAAAGAAACGTTTTATTGGATATATACTTGACACATAACTTGATAACCATCAATAATGTAGGCATGGTGATCCATTTCCAAAGGCAGAGTTAAACATGGGAGATATTGTATAATAGATGAGGCCTATTATTGCACGTCGAATGACGGAACGTTTAGGCCTTATCCGAATGATCACATCATCGCAACCAACAATGTCTCCTTTTGCACCTCTTTAACTGTCAATGCGTCTTGTCTGTCTGTCTTCTCCGGGTTCTGCTCGACCCGGGGCCACATCTCAGCGGCTTGTCAGTCCATTTGGGCCTGGATTGTGTATACTGGTGGATACTGGTCGTTTTGTATTCCCTTTCTCACTTCGCTTTGGAACCAATATTGTTTACAAATATTTGTATCTGTGTTAGTTTGTATTATTTACATTTACATGTGCAATGTATTTTTCTGAATTCATAAAACAATAGGACTATATTATTATTATTATTATTATTATACCTCGCTCTGTCAAATTGAGGTGTGTGTGTGTGTGCGTGTGTGTTTGTGTGCATGTGTGTGTACCTCCCGCACCGTCTAGCCGCCTGTGAGAAATGCAAAAACTTTACGAATTAAGCTATTGTAACTCCACACCAAATTGTTAAAGATAACCCCAAAATATTATGACTAGAATTATAAATGCTAACCACAAAGACTGCTTTGTATTCTTGGTTGATTTGTCAAATTACCTATTCCAGTCAAAACAACAATAGAGTATCTCTGATTCAACAGTTTTAGACACATTGTTGAAACACTATACAACCGAATATGCTCTGCACGCTAACAATGTGAACCCAATGTTAAGGGAAACGCCAATTCTTCTGAAGCTCTGAGTAGTACCCAACCTATATGACGTGTACTGGAGACCCGCAAGGCGCTTTATTGAGGGTTATATGGCCCGCAATAAACGGCCGTATGGCACGCTCATTTGTTGTTACTCCGTTGGTCTGAACCTTAACATTAATGTTAAAATGTACAACTAAATAATAACCACGAAGGTAAATAGATACTTTGACCGTAAGCGCAGAACAGGTAAATAATATACATTTAGAAAACAAAAAGACAATAGGGAAATGATCCACAATGCCTGAGTTTGGCAATGAAGTTGAATTAACCGAGCCATTACGTTGCGTGCATCAAGCATTCTGTGAACACGATCGACTTAATTTACATGAGCATGCACACACGCAGTCACCAGATCTTGCAGTCCTTGAACATAGTAGGCTACACGGTGGAACTTGTCTGCAGGAAAGGTGAGGGGAGTCGGCGGGTCCCAGCTGTTATTGAGCAGACCGGTCGAAGGAATTGAGGAACACACACTGTCAAAATGTCCAGTCCCAGCAGGCTACAGCCCGAGGTAAACATTCATCGCGTTGAATGGGCCTGCATGGCATTCTTCACGTTAACTCCAGGCAAGGACGGTCACGGGTCGCGTTTGCAATGGCCGCATTTCTATGAGCCCTATGTCTTTTCACGGAGTCTGATAGTGCCCCCAAAAAAGTCCAAACTGCATTCTGGGAAACATAGCTATCCGCCGTATATTTGCACACAAAAAAAGACTTATCCACATAATAAGAACTCATATTTTCACGGACTGATTTGTTGTCCCAGAATCCCCAGTGTCGTTTTTACGAGCGGCTGTGATATATGATAGCAATACCTCTTAGATTTACACCAAAGCCCATTTTACCCCTGGACCAAAGAACGTACCCATGTGACCTGGGCCTAAACGCTGTCGTCCAATCAGTAGGCGGACAGAGATTTAATTATGGCGCCGACGTACCGCGGAGTACAATTAACACTTCATGCTCTCACATTGGCTACGCTCCCACACAAACACACACCACACACACACACATTCACACACACACACACACACACACACACACACACACACACACGTTACATTATTTGAGTGAAAAAAATGAGTCTAATCAAATGTATCTTATTTGAAACGTGCAATTTCTTTAAAGGGTTTGCTTGTTATTATTGTCTCTTGAAGACAATCGAACCGTGTTTGTAGCATCTATATTATATTCTATTTTTCAAAGTTGCACAGTTATTGTTATTATTTTGTTTGACATTGTACTAATGTATGTGTCTATACAAATAACCGTACACTGTGTACACAGTGAACCTATAAAGACAACGCGAGGTTTATTTATCTTTGACGTAATGCTGTATTATATGTGATTTGATTATCTTTTAGCAACACTTACTACTACTGTGGGTGAGGATGCGCTAGAGGATTGTCGCCATCGCCTGGTTAACTCGCGGTACTGCAACGTGGAATGACCGAGGAACACATAATGCTTCTTTGATGCAAATAGCTTTTGTTCCATCAAGAGTAATATCGAAACTTCTCGTAGTTATTTACTTGTATTATTATTTAATTGTATAATTGCGTTTCTAATTAAATTAAATGTAATTAATTCGTGGGGTGCACATTGCAGGGGTATTTCGAGGCTGCCACCCTATAAGATTCCGTGGTATGTTTCTATTTTACCAATAAGGCATGAAAAGGTTTATTGTTCCGCGTTTACAGCGTTCACACTAGAAGAAACGGGGGGGTCAAAGGTTCCCAAGTCAGGTACAGACAAAGGGTCGCTCGAAATGACCGTGAGTTCTGCAAAGTAACCGTCGAAGAGCGTCCAATAAAGTCGATCATTTCCGCTGGGCCTTTTGTTACGTGTGCAGTCCTACAGAAAGAGGAAAAACAAATGGTTGCCATTCTGGAAACGGGCTAATTGTGTCTGGACGGCCATAAAGCCATTAAAAGTGGAATGCCAGACAGTATAGCAGACCAGGCGTTTTATTGCACTGTCTCTGCTCGAGTCTTTGAAGTATGTGTCCATCTGCGTCACAACAAAGCAAAGAGCTCGTAGCTGCAAAACATCCAAAGTTAAAGTTTCATATATATATATAAATATATATATAACATATATATATATAATATAATATAATATATTGGTAATCACACACACACACATATATATGTGTGTGTATGTGTGTGTGCGTGCCCTACATAACTTGCGTTAGTCGATGTTGCAGTCTTATGTTAAAACCCTCCATAAT
>OMOU01000170.1:6650-21930 GCA_900312585.1 Malacocephalus occidentalis
GATTTTGAATCTTCATAGACAACAAATTGTGTTCCATCTGTGAGGTAGGATCTAAAACAGTGAAGACTGGGAAGTTTAAGACTGAAGAAGTTTATTTGTCACATACACATACAGGATTTGCAGTGAAATTAAAGATTGATTGATGATTTGGTTAGCTACAATTCTTTCCAGTACTTTAGAAAGGAAAGGAAGGTTAGAGGTGGGGCGATAACTTCTAAGAGTTTCAGGGTCTAGGCCAGTAGAGTTGAGGTCTTATTACAGCACACTTGAAGCTAGAGGGAACTGTTCCAGTAGACAGGTACAGGTTCATGATGTTGACCATAGCGGGGGAAGAGTTCTTTGAGAACCTTAGTAGGGACGGGGTCCAGCATACAGGTAGTCTGTTTAGATGCCTGTGTTAGCTTCTCATCCAGTGAGATTGTGCTACGGTTGATTTTTGTGTTAGCTCTTTTACAGTGTCAAAGAGGAACTTAGGGTTGTTCTTGTTTAGGTTGACGTCACTGGAGAAGTAGGCGTTTCTGGAGGTAGTTAATGCCGTTTTGTAGCTGAGCAGGCTTTTGTGCAATGCAAGATAGAAGTGAGACTATCCACAGAACCTCGGGTAACACCACTACCATCTGTTAAGTCACTATCTATCAGTGAATGAAGTAGCACAATGGCGGTAGAGCCGCTGACCCACTGATGACAGCCCTTGCATCAGCAGTATAATGTACTGTATGTTACGAACTGGATGTCGGTGCCTCGACAATTCTGACTTCTGGCTTCTTTCTTAGCATGCAACACATCATTTTGTTGCATAGCTGCCAGAAGAGGTTTTTATCCAACCCGTACAGATACACATAGATACACACATATACAATATGTTGACACAATGACTAATGTATTTCCCAGGTGCTGTCCCATAACCTGTGCACAGTCCTGTCTATCCCCCACGACCCAGTAGCTTTGGAGGAGCACTTCAGGGATGACGATGATGGCCCTGTGTCCAGCCAGGGCTACATGCCTTACCTCACTAAGTACATCCTGGACAAGGTGTTGTTGACACGTTGCCATACAGCTCTGTCCCCTTCCTCTATGCTATATATATATGATGCTCATGTTGTGGCTACTAACAACCATGCTATGTTGATGTGTGCTTCAAGGTGGAAGAGGGTTCGTTTAACAAAGAAAATGTTGACGAGTTGTGTTGGACACTCACGGCGAAGAAAAACTACCGGCCAGAAAGGAGCAGCGTGACTGTACTCCCAGAGAAAGATGCTTTTCAGCTCTGGTGTCTTTTTAATTTTCTCTCTGAGGATAAATACCCTTTGGTGATGGTGGCTGATGAGGTAGGCTTATACACATCTGAGCTTTGGTCATTGACAACCTTTTATGAGTTGAATCGTTGAATATCATAATACAACTTCTGCCTTTTACTAATTGGATTATTCCCAAACTGGATGGAAGAAAAACAGTAATATTCAGGTTAAGTTCAACTATAACTTGCACCTGCTGATAATTAATATACTGATTACATACTTATTGAACACAGATTCTTCTACTGTATTTGTATTTTCATATAGAATGAAAGTTTGATTGGGGCGACCTTTTTATAAAGGTCACATGATACACAATGAGCTCCTCACCCTGGTTCTGCAGCAGAAGTGTGGGCTTTGTGTGCTACTTGCTGCATGCTTTCTGGTTTCCTGCAGGCTTGTTATTTCCAGATCAAGCTGATGGTAACTCCCCCAGCGCTGTAGCTGCTTTATTACAACAGCAAATGCTTTATTCATAATCATTTATTGGATTTGAATAGTTTAGCTGTGTATGCAACATTTCTATGGTTTGTTCTATGTGCAATGCTCAGATTGTTTCTTCCAAAGCTGTGATGACTGAGACATTAACTCCCCCTTCGATTAGGTGGAGTACCTCCTTAAGAAAATATGCATGGCGATGAGCATAGAGTTGAACTCCGTTGAACTAGAGGACTTTACTTCCCAAGATTCTGTGCAGCAGAATGGCTTCAGTGTTTGGGCTTTTCTGGAGATGATGAATTCTGGGAAGATAACCAGGGGAATCAATAAGGACATAATTAGCATGGCTGTCGAAGAGATATACAGAGAAATCGTCGGGGACGTGCTCAAGGAGGTAAACATAAGTAACTTCCTGTATCTCTGTATCTGAGTTCCCTTCAGCAGTCATATTTGTGCTTATCTGTGATGGTCTGGGTGGGGTGCACCCAGGGCTACCTGTGGAAGAAGGGTCAGCTGAGAAGAAATTGGAAGGAGCGATGGTTCACTCTGAGACCCAGCAGCCTGGCCTACTACACCGGGGAGGACCGGAGGGAATGCCAGGGAAACATCACTCTGGATGGGAACTGCTGTGTGGAGGTAGGGCAGGAAAGACCTGATGACTCGCACCCTATTTCACCAAGCTGCATGACCAGGTTAACGAGATGTCTTAAATCAGGATTCAGGGAATGGCAGAATTTTTGGTCTCAGATACCAAGCTTAGACTAATCTCAGTTGAGTTGAGTTGAGTTGAGTTACCATGGCAACTCATGCTGTGAGCCTACCTGGAGCAAACCTGCTACATTATTCTGTTTAGTAAACTGTCCTTTCACCAGAGAGACTTGGCCAAGACGGCAGCAGTACAACACAGATACATTTAGGTTTCATTGGACAGGTCAATGTCCAATACTTCCCCATAATTTCAAATTGAGCCAAAGGCATCAAATGAAATCAATTCAGGAAGTTTTAGGTCAGGTAGATTAGCTCCGAGATAACTCAATTCCAACTACTATGGCGGCTTGGAAATTCCCTGATCAATTACATTTTCAGGGTGTGATAGATGATGGCTTTTGATAGCCTGTCATGAATGCACATTCAGGATCTATTCAGGTTAATTTCAGGTTTACCCTATCCGAGATTGAGTGAACTATTTGCTGAAGATTAAAACTCAGCTGTTGAACATGAAATTGGTGACAGCAGTCCAGGGAAACGCACACTTGAGTAAGAGTTCTGGTTTCATCACAAACATATCCTAATCTGGCACTTGAAATAGGCCCCTGGTATCATCTGACAGGAATGTTTGAATTTAGTAATTTTTGTATTTTTGTAAGTATAAGTAAGTTATAAGTATGTACTTTTTTACAAAGTGCTATATTTTGTTGTAATTGTTAATCTTAGTTATTTACAAATGAGACACATTTATGCATGCATTTGATTTCTGTATAGGTATTGCCAGACCGGGATGGGAAGAGGTGTATGTTCTGTCTAAAAACTCTTTCTAAGACTTATGAGATGAGTGCCTCAGACACCAAACAGAGACAAGAATGGACCACCGGTCAGTGAACTAATCTTCTAATATGACACAAGCAAACAATGAGCTGTGCTCATCATCACAATACACATGGAAGCTATCCCCCCCTTCTCCTCATTTCTCCTCTCATCTCTTTTCACACTCATATGTCTATCCCCAGCCATTCAAACAGCCATCTGTCAAAAGAGACCATCCATCAAAGTAGTCTCTTCTCTTTTGATAATACATCGTCTTCATTTTCTCCACCTGTGGCGAAAAGTAACTAAGTACATTTATCCTCTAGTCCTCTCGTTTTTATTCCAATTTATTCTAAGGACATCTGAGGTACTTTACTCAGATTTTTATACTAATAGTGTACTTTTTACTACACTAAATTTTTACTACACTACATTTATCTAACAGGTTTAGTTACCCGTTGCTTTGCAGATTCAAATTAACAACACAAAATATAATCAATAAAAAATAGTTGGTTTTATTATGTCAATAAGGCTTTACATACTGCTGGGTAGCATCCCCCTGCAGACCAATAAATAATGTATTAAAATATAACATTTTAATAAATTACAATTGACTTCACATTTACTAGCTGCATGATTAGAGCGATGAACATAAATGAATGCATCAATAATTATAATCCAATAATATGATATATATTTTAGTGAAATTTGTGAAATGAGTACTTTATGATGAACTGAGTATATTATGATGCTCATACTTCAGTAACACATTCAATGCAGGACTTTTACTTGTGAATTACAGAGTAGTATCTACAGTGTGGAATTACTATTACTAAGGATCTGAGTACTTCTTCCACCACTGCTATTGTGCAGCCATTCAGACAGCCATCCGTCTGCATGTGGAGGGCAAGACCTCCCTCCACAAGGACCTGAAGCTGAAGCGCAGGGAGCAGCGGGAGCAGTGCGAGAGGAGGCGGCTGGACAAGGAGGAGGAGCTGCAGAGGCTGCGGGCGCTGCAGGAAGAGCGGGAGTGTAAGGTGGCCGAGCTGGAGCTCCTCAAAGAGGCGCAAAAGCAGGCCCAGGTGCTCCTGGAGCAGGATGAGCAGAGGCGGCGTGAGCAGCATGAGCAGCTCCAGCGGGCCTTGGAGATCCAGCTGCAGGAGGCCGAGGAGGTGAGGCAGGGAGGGGGCAGGAGGGGGTGCTGTCCTGTGGATGGGCACATGTCAAGTCAAGTCAAGTCCATTTTATTTGTATAGCCCTTAATCACAGTTACAGTCTCAAATGGCTTTACAGGCCACACCAGCCAAGTGATCGTTATGACACCGCCCGAGCCCAAGCCCCCCTAAGGGCAAGAAACGACTCCCTTAATTAACAAGGAAGAAATCTCGAGAAGGAACACAGAGTGGGGGATCCCTCCTTCCAGGGACGGTTCGGAGTGCAATGGGTGTCAAACGGGCATAAGAGAAAAGGAGGGGGTAGCAAAGCATAACAGTAACACAGTACAGATGGTCATTTTTTAGATGATGCCGGCTGGAGAGCAGGCTGGTGGCCGTCAGGTGGGATGGCCAGGAATCCAGTCATGGTCACAGCAGCACCCTATGGGATAGGAGACATGATGGTTAGATGGAGCATGGGGAGGTAAAGGAAACCTCTAACCTAGTCCCTATCGGCAGCCGGGGTAGGCTAGTGCTCACAGCGTGAATTATTTAGCTGTAATTGGAGCTGAGGAGCACTCCTAGCAGCCAAAAGCGAGGGAAAAGAGGTGGGTTTTAAGTCTAGCCTTGAATATATCAGCCGAGTCTGATTACAGGTGGCAGACTGTTCCACAGATAGGGCGCTCGATACGCGAACGCCCTGTTTCCTATTGATTTTTTATTCACTTTTGGAATTGATAGAAGGCCAGCCCCTGAGGACCGGATCAGCCGAGAAGGACAGTAGGGAACAATAAGGTCCTTCAGGTATGATGGTGCGGACCCATGCAGGGTCCATGAAGCAGCACATTAAAGTCTGATCTGGCGGTTATTGGGAGTCAGTGGAGGGAAACGAGAATAGGAGTAATATGGTTGAACTTCCTAGTTCTCGTTAGAAGTCTAGCAGCAGTGTTCTGCACAAGCTGGAGTCTTCTCGTAGTGGAGTTCGGTAAACCAGAGAACAGTGCATTGCAGTAATTCAGGCTGGATGATATAAATGCATGGATGAGAGTCTCTGCATCCGCGGCTGATAGCATTGGGTGAATCTTAGCAATATTCCTAAGGTGGAAGAATGCTATTCTGGCAATACTTTTCACGTGCTGGTGAAAAGAAAGCATAGGGTCTAAGAGGACACCTAAGGTCTTGACGCAAGGGCTTTGGGAAACAATAGATCCCTCTAGGCACAGTGAGACATTTTCAAGATGTGTTTCGGGCCGATGATCATCATCTCGGTTTTCCCCGTATTTAGTTGCAGATAGTTTTGGGACATCCACTTTTTAAAATCAGTCAGGCAGAATTCGACCTTCTGGATCTCAGGGGAATCCTTTGATCCAATCGGAATATAGATTTGGGTGTCATCGGCATAGCAGTGAAAGCTAATTCCATAGCGGCGGATAATATCGCCGAGAGGGAGAATGTAAATTGCAATGGAGCAAGGACTGATCCCTGGAGAACACCAAAGCTTAGGTTGCAGTACTTTGATTTTGAGTCGTTACAGACAACAAAATGTGTTCTATCTGTAAGGTAGGATCTAAGCCAGCGAAGAGCAGTGCCTTTGATGCCAACATAGTGTTCGAGACAATACAGGAGGATGCTATGGTCGATGGTGTCAAATGCAGTGCTAAGGTCAAGCAACACCAGCATGGAACTTGCGTTGCTGTCCATGGTAAGGAGAAGGTCATTCACCACTCAGGTCACAGCAGTTTCAGTGGAGTGTAGGGTCCTGAACCCAAACTGGACGGGTTCAAATAGATTATTTACCATCATGTGATTGATGATTTGGCTAGCTACAATTCTTTCCAGTATTTTAGAAAGGAAAGGAAGATTGGATATGGGCCGGTAGCTACTAAGAGCTTCAGGGTTTAGGTCAGGCTTGTTGAGTAGAGGTTTTATTACAGCACACTTGAAACTAGGGGGAACTGTCCCAGTAGACAGCGACAGGTTCATGACATTAAGCATGGCCGTTCCAACCGTAGGGAAGAGGTCTTTTAAGACCTTGGTAGGGACAGGATCTAGCATACAGGTAGTTGGTTTAGAAGCCTGTATTAACTTATCAAGCTCAGTCAGCAAGATTATGCTGAACTCCTGAAACGTAATTTCAGGGAGGATACGTGGCGCAAGACCCGTCAAATGATCATAATGACTGGTAGAGGAGGCATCGATGACTTTTCTAATTGATTCTATCTTATGCTCAAAGAACTCCAGGAAATTACTTCCAGTGAGGGAGGAGTTCATTTTGTGAGGTTGTTTTTGTGTCAGCTCTTTTACAGTGTCAAAGAGGAACTTGTTGTTCTTGTTTAAATTGATGATATTAGAAAAATAGACCTTTCTGGAGTTAGATAATGCGGTTTTGTAGATAAGTAGGCTATCATGTCATGCGCGATAGAAGACTTTGCGTTCCAGTTTTCTGCAGTCTTTTTTAAGGGTGCGAGTGTCTTCATTGAACCAAGGCGCTGGTCTTTTCCCTTTTTGCTTTTTAACTACCAGAAGGGCAGCAGAATCAATTGCTGCTGATAGGGCGGTATTAAACCCATCGTTGAGGCTATCCACAGACCCCCTGCAATCAGCCAGAGGAGCCAGTAACAGGGGTAACTTATCTGCCATGGCTGTGGTGGTTGCAGGTGTGATACGACGGCAGCTATAGGTAGCCTGGCGGTCGTCCTTCGGGCAAGATACCACCACCTGAAACGTGAGCAGACATCGGAGAGAGCCGAGGTATAAGGAGAGACACATAAATCTGTGATTTCAAGTCTATGGGATAGGACAAATTCCAAGGTGTTTCCACCAGTATACTCTTTGGTCTTAGGACCAGCTTTGAGTTAGAGATTTGAGCCACTCCACCACTTTTCCTAGATTCACGGGATAGTTGTGAATTCACATAGTTAGGTGGAGTAGCTTCATAAAGGGGCAGGTAGACATCCGGTTTTAACCAGGTCTCACACAGGCCCATTAAATCTATCCTATGCTCAACAATTAGATCCTGGACCAGGAGCGCTTTAGTTGAAAGCGATCTGATATTCATGAGTCCGATTTTAATCTCCTCCAACTTGTTATGCGAGTCAGAGGGAGTTTGGTTACTGCTCAGCTCTGAGGAGGAGGAAATAGTAGGGATAACAATTAAATTCTCACTGAGTTCTGGTCGCCATTGCATGCGGGCTTTACGCCTCGGGGCAATGCGGGGCAGCGACACAACGCTAATGGCAGTAGGTAGACTATAAGCCTCCAGTTGACAGTTGCTGTGGCCTGGGCTAGGAGGCGTCTCAGTGTCTGCGTTACATGCTACATCACCAAGGCTAACTAGCTTAGTTAACCCACTATAACCCCGTATTCTAGACTCTGCAACGCAGGCTATGGTGTTGCTAGTGGGCTCGCTAATTACCAGCAACCCAGCGTGCTGTCGGTGAATGAATCACGCCTGGCTAAGGCAACTATCTATATTTGCCGACAAAATTAAGGCGCCTAACTCAGTAGGGTGAAGGCCATCTCTCATCAGCACGCCAGGGCCGTCCCACATGGAGGGCCAATTATCCACAAAACCTAGGCCCTGCTCTAGACTATAGCGAGCCAGCCAGCGATTTAGGGACATTAACCTACTATAATGCTCATCATTACCCCTGGCAGGTAAAGGGCCAGACAGAATGAATCGATGCCGACACATAGCCTAACTATGTTGCTTTTTGTGAATTTCGATTGCCTCATCCTAACATCGTTTGTGCCGACATGAATTACGATGTTGCTAAAGCTAGTCGCTAGTGTTGCTAAAGCTGTCTGTGGTGGTGTCTAATCTAGTTTGCTGTGTGTTCTTACCGCATGCCAGCAAGCAAAGATTAGCCTCTATGTCACACTGAGCTGGAGTAGGAAAGGAACCAGGGAGGTGATTCTTTATGGAGGTGGAAGGATTTAATCATAGGTAACAGGCAGTGGTTCTCAAACTATTTTTACTAATGTACCCCCAGACATAAAGCAGTTAAAGTGGTGCTCTTATTGGAAAGATTTAATAACCAGCCTCCACAATGGGCCACTTTGGTTGGGGCTTTGCTTCATGGTCTGGTGCCATAAACAGTGTTATGCTGTTACTATTCAGATTGACTCAGTTGCATTAAGGACATATATATATATATATATAAATCATGGTGGAATTATTTTATAATTGCAGAACCAAAATTAAAACAGCAACAAAAAATGTTGCGAGACACCCTGCAATCCTTGACAGTACCCCTATTTGTGAAATACTGTTTAAAGCATGGTCATAACATTTGTAATTATCAATGAATTTACCACACATCCAATTATTAACTTATTGATGTATGATGTATAGCAGTAGAGTGTTCACGACAGAACACTTCAGTGAATACTGTTGTCGCCTGTCTGTTGATTGATTAGTGTGTTGTGTGATTGAAGGCGAGGGCCAGCATGCAGGCGGAGATGGCTCTGAAAGAGGAGGAGGCGGCCAGGCAGAAGAAGAGGATCCAGGAGCTGGAAGAGATGCAGAAACGCCTGGAGGAGGCTCTGCAGCAGGAGATCAAAGCCAGGATGGACGAGGAGGCCTTCCGCTATGCCCAAACCGGGTAGGACTGTCCACTAATACGCTGTCTTATACATAGATACACACACACACAAATGATCTGTGGATGACAGGAATACAAAATGTGAGATGTTCAAATGGGTCTTTAGTATGGACAGCCTCCACAATGGGCCACTTTGGTTGGGGCTTTGCTTCATGGTCTGGCGCCATAGACAGTGTTATGCTGTGGAGCCCGATGGTATTTTTGCATTGCATTGTGTTGCTGAGGAAGTGGAGTACCGTTAACATGGGAAGTTGTCAGGAGCCTTCCAGTCACGCCTGATTCCTCTGTGTTGTGCTGTGTTGTGTCAATTAAGCACTGTCAAGCTTTGGAGAGATTATGAATACTGATGGGAGTCAACTTGTGTCCTGTAAATTAAGTGTGGCAATAGTTTCTGCCGCATACCAGTGGTTCTTTAGGTGCTCCTCCGACACACTCTTCCCGGTTTATTGCAAAGTCTGTAGTTGTTCGTGGACAGAGCAGGTGGTGAACAGCTAGCATAGCATTCCTGATGGCTGTGTTAACCTGTGGGAATTGATTGGCCATTACACCATTTCAAGTGTGCAGTCTCTCCCAGTCCCAACATATGCCAGGTGAGGCTGCTCAAACCAGCCAATGATTTGTAAATGCACACATTACATTTTGCTCAAATACCTCAACAAATTGTGTATATAGCCTATATATTGTCCTATGTCCTATGTCCATGTGCATTGTGCATTAAACAATTTCTCAACAATTGCAAGTGGTTCATACATGACCCACGTTGATTTTTGGGAAACCAAAGGCATGCCGATACAAAGAGGATGACCCAAGCTGTCTGTAATATTGGTGAGTCTATCGCCATTAAATACAAGCAGATAAGACTTATATTTTCATCAATTGGGCAGTCCACGAAGTTGACATTGTTCCAGAAAGTCTTTTAGCCGCTTGTGACTAAGCTTGCTCGGGGTCCGACTAATTTTAATACGAGGAAAACAATCACATCCACAGACTCCTATATAATGAAACTATAAACTAACTATTCCGGCAAATAACACGAGCCTGTACATAGTTAAACAATATTACATGAGAGGGTGTGCTTTACCATTATTATGGTCAAGACAGATATTTGAGGCGAGTTCTGTAAGTGCTGACTTGAGTTGCACTCCACCAAAAGTTAGACACGCATTGATCCATAGTTTCATCCGAAACACCATGACATTTGTCTAAAAATTAAAAAGATAAAAAGTATGAATTAATGCTTGTGAATGCATGTTTTTGTTGCAACTAATGCAAATGGATATGGTAATAGGAAAAAAAAATATTTGTGTAAAGCCTAATTACACATTCATTCAAATGCCAATTTAATACATTTTTCCAAGACACATGTTTAATTTTCCAAGAATACATAATATGGTTTGATGAAATTAAATTACCACCATATGTATGCCTTTCTTATTCAGCCTTTATCTGAGCATGGTCAAATGCATGAAACATGTAATAAGTACATGCTTTTAAACTAAATTCGTCAAATGTTTCTCCTTCCAGGCTGTTGGCTGAGGAAGAGGACAAGATGAAGGCTCTGATGGCCCTACAGGAGGAGCAGGAGGAGTACATTCTGAAGACCCAGCGGGAGAAGCAGGAGCTGAGGCAGGAAATGGAGAACAAGTCTCGTGCCCTGGACGAAGCCCAGAGGCAGCTGGAGGAGGTCCGTGCCAACCGCTACCGAGTCGACCAGGACGTGGTGGTAAGATAAATGACACGTCTACAAGTTACCCACAGTGGGCGTGTTTTTCCAAGTGACGTAAAACAATGGATGACATGATACGTACAGTATATGTGGAGTGTGTGTGGGTGGCGGCAGGTTTAAGCAGCCTCACCTGGCTCTGGATGATTAGTCGATGGTATTATATATATGTTCATATATATTATATATATAAATAATACAATATTATTTTTCTCCTGCTCTCTGATAGGCTGCCCAGAGAAAGCTTTACCAGGCCAGCACCAATGTCAAACACTGGAATGTTCAGATGAACAGACTGATGAGTCCGATTGGCCCAGGGGGTAAGCACTTTATTGAGTCGTTAAATTCAACATATGATCAGATATCAATACAGATACTCATAGTTCCATATATATTTTTTGAGGGGCAGGAAAAAACTGCAGCCTTGTAAAAGTCTAGTCTTTTAGTTTAGAATTGAGTAGAAACACAAATACGTTCATTTAGATTTTCTTACAATTTACAGGGAATTCTTTTGTGAAAAAAGCTATTGATCTTGTGGTTTCCTTGGTATTTAAGTGTGCACTGAGTGTCTGTAACAAATATGCCAGGCACTTCATCACTATAAATCTACATAGTATTTGAAGATACAGAGTCTCTTCCCTCTCTTCCCGCTCCCCCTTCCCCCTCTGCCTCCGTTCAGAGAAAAGACCACCTCCGGGAAGCTTTTTCTTACCATTCCAGATGCCCAGCCAGAGACTTCCGGGGCTGCGTCCCAGGATGCGTGAGGATGGAAAGGACAGGGACAGCAAGGAGCACCTGAACAACGGCGCCGCCTGCGGAGAAGAGAAGCGCCTTTCCAATGGAGACATGGACACCCCCTGAGACGGCTGCTCCAGAGACTAATATTGTGGATCACGTGGATGGGAACCAATGTGTGAGAGACTAGGCTATGCGTAGACATTCCTACCATGGAGGTTGCATGCATGGTTGATAGGTGTGTAGGGGTATTACCGAAGAAGGTACAAAAAAACAAAAAACGGAGTTACTGACCTTTGATTAAACTTCATTGGATTAAACATTGGATTAACCTTCCTCACCTCACACCATTTTATGCATGTTTCATGCATATACACTCTGTGTTGCATCAATCTTTGCTTAACTTATATTTTGTTGTCTGGATGTCTGGATAGTTTGGTTAATACATGGGTAATAATGGCAAGGAAGTCCAATTCTGAACAAAAGTGGCAGACTACATAATCTCAGAAGCTTTCTCACATTTTAATGTCATATAGCTCCTTACATACACAGGAAAAGGAAAGAAATAGACGTCTTAATACTTCCTGTTTCCATTGTCAGTTGTGAGCAAAGAGATTCCTGACTGTATTTTAGCTGTCAAAAAATATGTTTTAATCATTCAGTGTATTTTGATGTATTAATGGATACAGTTTTATTTGGATATATTAAACACTTGATATATTAAACATTGCATTGTGTTATTGAAGTATTAAGCAGACTTTCTAAACCACGATACGTACTTCCTGTGTATTCAAGCAGACTTGCAAAATGAGTTTACAGTGAAAAAAAGTCAACTGTGAGTCATTTGACGCCCTTAGTGTTTTATCAGGTAAACAGGGACATCATCTGACAATGAGGGCAAACTACATGTCACGGGTTTTTTTATACAATGGTTGCTTAGAAAATACAGATTCCGTTCAAATGTCGTTGCAAATGAGATGTTAATAGTTGTATGTGTTTACATACTAAACATAGTATTTGTATGCCTTACGTCTGTAACATCCTGGTATTGCGTACCTTAACATTGGTGCGTGTGTGATTGTATTAGGATGTAGAGGATGGGACGCTGTTCCCTCGACTGGCACTGGGCGGCGGCGCAGGAGAGGACTAGAGCCAGACGTAGAGTTGGCATAGGAGGGCACAGGAGAAGGATATCACTTGACTTTGCCTTTGGTTGTGTTATCTCTGGGTGATAGGGTAGTATGTAGACGTGCAAACTAATGTTTTTACTCTGCTGACGTGAGACATTAGATTGTGTCGTCATGATGGGTCGGAGCTCCACACGTTAGCAGCCCAAACGTTAGCTCTTTATGCTAAGTTCAGCTAGTCACTGTCTACAAACAACTTGTCAACAATCACTCTTCGACAGCGCTCCGATTGTATCTTTGGTGGCAGGTACTTGTTTTAATCGGGAATACATCTCATACTCGCCACCCTTTCAAGCAGCGGTAACACTGTGAAAGGTAAGCAAAGTAGAAACTAGGCTATTTTAATGCTAAACGCAAACATTGGAATTTGGGCCAGCCACGTTAACAGTGAAGTGCTGCTAGCTCGTCTCTAGTCAATAAGATTCCTGGTGTTAGCTAGTGGCTAGTTGTCGTCTCGCCCTACATGGTCCACTGATATGCATACCGTACTTGTACAGGCTGGGTTTATGTGGCAAACTCAAAGTCAATACATCGAACATAGTCAAAGAATAATTCACATAAACTGAAACTGTAGATGGCCCATTGTCGGAATAAGTGTGACAGGTTGTTTTCTGCATGACATGTCTCAACAGTCAATTTTCGCATAATGTATCAGATGGATTACCAAAACAAAATGCATATCGTTGGGTTCTATGCACAGCTGAGACTGGATTTGTGAAACATTTGGCGAATCTATTTAAACGATGACGTTGCAAATAGACGTAAACAGCCGATCGTTGTTTATGTCTCTGTTGGCTTATGCACATAATGTGCATCTGCTTCACGAGTTCCTCCAAGGACGTGCCCTTAAGGTAGCCACAGACCCGTGTCTGACCCGTGTACTACACACGGGATTAAACGGCTCCGTGTACTGTTCTTTAAAATGTTTTTCAAGGTATAACTTAAAAATTAACATTGTTTTGATACTTCTGAATACTTGCACTTTTGTGGGGTTAAATGTATTCGAATGCGTTACGTCTACTTAGGTGGTGCTGTTCAGTGCTCCCAGGTTGCCAGTCTCTGACTGAAGCGCACGCGTGGTGGTGACCGGTCGTACTGCACCCTAAAATACCCTTCTATAAAAATGGTGTATGAACAGCTAAATATTCGTTTTAACTACGAGTGAATATTAACCATGATGTATATACCTGTTTTAAAGTTAATATAATAAACGAATAGTATATTAAACCATAGTGTGCAAGTGTTATCTACTGAATAGCTAGCTAGTACAGCTAGTTTGCATGGTGTCATGGATAGCTAGAACATAACAGCTGCCTTCTAGCTGTCCTGAAATGGTAGACACAAGTTTTGCAAGTTTTGACCATGTTTCCATTTCATCGTGGTCTTTGTCTAGACCGATCAACAGCCTTGGCCTTTTACTTGTCCTTCTAACTTCTTCTCAGGGGAGTTATGTTCGAAACGTGACAGGGCGGCAGCTTCTGTACCAGCCTGAACAGGAGCCATGGATGCTTTTCCGAATACTGCCACAAGGCCGCAGGATAGCATCAATGGACCCAGTGAGCCAACATCTCTCCAGGACCCAGAGTCATCGGGGGCCTCTAACTGTGTTGATGGGACAGACATGCCAGATGTCCCTGAGTTGCAAGAGCTGAGAACCAGGGAAGCTGTTGATGATGATGATGAAGAGGAGGAGGAGGAGGAGGAGTTAGTGGACAGGGGACGTTCACCTGTATCTAAAGGGCATAAACAGAAGGCTAAAAAAGAAGCCACAAAGCAGGATGGAAAAGAACACAAGAATCATGTCGGCCGTACATCATCCACCAACTACACAGGTAGGACAAGAATTGCACCCTCGCATCTGGTTGAGCAGCTCGTAATAATTTCAATGTGAGTTTTGTGGTCTAATCACACCAGGATGCATTAACTTTCAAGTCTCAAAAGACTCCCATGTTGCATCTTGGTCATATTTTGGGATCTGTTTTATGGGTGGAACGGGCCGATCTGATCAAGAAATTTGCATTGAAACAACAACTGTAAACAATGCCTTTCGTCGCAATGCCCTTTGGTGCATTGCGACTTAAAGCCTTGAAACCGGCACGCTCCAACTCTGTTTTTGTTTGTTTATTCCTTCACTATTTCTCCTTATGTAGACCTGTCCCATACCTCATCTCCCTCCTTGTCAGAGCAGCTTCGCCTGGGCAAAGAAGATGCCACCGGTGCTGGGATTAATATGGAGTGCAAAATCTGCGGGGACAAGGCCTCTGGCTTCCACTACGGTGTGCATGCTTGTGAGGGCTGCAAGGTGTGGGCACTAGTAGATTACAGTGTGTTGGCTGACTTTCTGAATAAGACACCATGGCAATGGGTGCATTGTGTGTTGGGTTGAGCCTATTTCTGTTTGGATCCCAGGGCTTTTTCCGACGGACCATCCGAATGAAACTGGAATATGAGCGATGTGAACGTGCCTGCAAGATACAGAAGAAAAATCGCAACAAGTGCCAATATTGTCGCTTCCAGAAGTGCCTGTCTTTGGGAATGTCCCATGATGGTTAGGTTAAACACATACAACTATTTCTTGAAGTGGCCATTACATTAAATAATTAGTAAGTCCTTGAATTGA
>OMOU01000173.1:2563-13638 GCA_900312585.1 Malacocephalus occidentalis
GTTCCCAGAAGAGATTTAATGAGACCTGCTTAATCCTGTTCTAACTCTTTAAACATATCTTTCCTGCTTTGCAGAAACATCCTATATTTTGATATCACGTGTGTCTCTGATTCCATACTAAATTCATAAACCATTTGGGTGATTCCCTCGTTAATATAAACCCAATCCTAAAACACTACCAGACTACCTCACCTTACCGTGTCTTGGACTGTTCGGACTGAAAAAAAATAAAGTCACTTATTGTGTCATTGTTTATTGTTTACTGTTTATATTGTCTTCACTGTTTATATTGTCTCCACTGTTTATACAGTTTATTGTCCTTTACTGTTTATATTGTATATTGTTTAGTGTTTATTTAATTCACTACTTCACCTGTTGCACCGTGGGCCTGAGAGACACGTAATTTCATCTGTAGTGTATGTCAATATAGCACATTTGACAAATAAAATAACTTTGAACAATGTCCTATTCTCGGTCTTGTGTACAACACTTCCTCCGGTCAACCCCAACACTTCCTTTCCCCATCCCCATTCTTCCTGAATTGTATGTGAGTGGCTTCCATTCTTCCCTGTACCCCGCCCCCTGACAACCAGCTGTCCTCAATAACCATTAACGAGGGTTTATTTTTTTTTTAATGTTCTTTCCCAAAAGCCAATATAAAGACACTCTAGCCCACCTACCATTAGTGTGAGGTTTCTGCTAGCTACTGGCTTGTAGGTAGTACCGGTGTTAAGCTGTTGGAAACCGTTCCTGCCATGGAACTTGCATCCCCTTTAAGGCAAGTAGAGTTGCTTTTGGTGGTTGATGGGTGGTTTTGTGAAATGTTGGTCTTTTTAAATTAATTTCTTTGTTACAGGGTTTGTTGGACTTGCCTTTTCCTATTTGGCAGTGGGATGGCGGTTCCTTTTTTGAAAGGTGGTATGTATTTGAATAGGTCATCAAATGACAAATTATGATGTGCAATCCAGAGCAGTGGCATGGGCAATAGTTTAACATAATAATAATAATAAGGACAGTGACACGGATGACTTAAGCTAGCATAAATGCTGTTGACTAGACTTGGCCATCTCATTCAGCCCAGGGCACAGAGCAGCCAGCATGGTGCCGTCTATCAAGGTTTCATGTGTGCCTGCACAAAGTGGAGCTCTGTACTGCCATACAACCCCTTGCAACAGTGCTCTGGCAATAGTTTTGTCATCTGAGTCTGGCTTCTTGCTCACTGGAATGTAGTGGCTTTGGGCTGTCTCAGGAAGAGGGTTTGCATTTTTGCCATTAGTAATCATTGACTGTCACATGGCTCTACAGGTGTCTCATCCTCAAGCTCGTCCAGGGATGAAGTGGTTGACCCTTCTTCTCGTGGGTCCAGTAAAGGTGCACCAACATGGATGGGAGGTTCTGCTGCTCCATACGGCTCTTTGAACCCAAGCGCAGGAGCCTCTTATCAGGGCCTGGCCAACTGGAACATGGGATCACTCTTTCAGGGCAATGGCAACAACTTTGGGATGGCAGGTTTCAACCCTCAAGTCGGCAGCTTTGGGGGGCTTGTGCCTCAGTCAGCAGGCTATGACCTGCAAGGGCCTCTGCAAGGCGTCAGTGAGCCTTATCCAGCCACCTTCATTGTCCAGACTGGCGGTGGCTACAAACGTGTGAGGCTGAGTGCCACCAAAGACAGATACTCTGCTAACCAGGGCTCTGGTTTGGTGGGTCGCTGGTCTACTGACCAGCGACCAAGCTCTAGCAAGGGGTGAGTCTTTGGCATGAAACTTGTACAGTCAATAATTCAACATTTTGCCTATTACAATGCTTGATCCTTTCTCCGTCTCCTCTAGGTAAATTACTTCCTTGGCAATGCCTGTTAACACTTCTGCATTTTCAATAAACCCTTTGCATTGCCATTGTAAAGTCTCTTGATCTATTAAAGTTGCAACAATCCCATGGAGGACTCATGGTGGTTCTGCTCAGCTGGTGCCCCTACTAATCCTGTCAATGGTTTCATGCTTGGCTCTACACATCAGTCTAAATAAGATGACTGATCTTGTTGGGTTGCGCCAAGGATGTTGTCTTGGACTTGTCTCATGACATCTAAGAAGGGCTCTTTTAAATTCTGGAAACTGTACAGTTTCTCAGATGCTTGGTAAATGCCAAGCCTTCCATATGTGCTGATGTTCACATTGTAGAAATGTATCTGCTGTACTTGTTATATCTAGTGAAAAGTGGCTGTAGATCTCCTCCCAAGATGCTTTGTGGTGTAATGTGGTTTAATGCAAGCAATTGTCCAACTTTTTCCATGTAAACATTGGCTAGTATTGCTAATCTGAGGCTTGGAACCTTACCCCCGAAGAACCTGGGAGCTGTGTTGTCTGACTGGTAGAGTCAAAGTGGTCCCTGGGGGGGCCAGACTAAGAACGATTCAAAGACCCCAATGAAAAATCTTCCCACAAACAAAGGCACCTCGCCAGGACAAGGGAAACCAGAGCCCCTTCCTGGAGCCAGACCAGGGAGGGGAGCTCGTTGGCGAGCGTCTGGTGGCCGGGCCTCGATCCACGGGGCCCGAAATGGCTACGAGGAGCCGCCTCCCTGTGGGCCCACCACCTGCAGGGAGAGTCATTGGGGTCGGGTGCGATGTAAACCGGGCGGTAGGCAAAGGCGGGGTCCTGGGCACGTGGATCCCCGGCATCGCCGTCTGGTTCTAAAGACATGGAACATCACCTCGCTGGTGAGAAAGGAGCCGGAGCTGGTGCAGGAGGTGGAGCGGTACCAACTGGATATGGTTGGGCTTACCTCCACGCACAGCGCCGGTTCTCGAACCAAACTCCTGGAGAGGGGCTGGACACTCTACTTTTCCGGAGTTGCCCAGGGTGTGAGGCTTTGACTTTGTTGTCGTATCAGCAGATCTGCGGCCGCATGTTTTGGACACTCGGGTAAAGAGAGGTGCAGAGCTGTCAACTGATCACCACCTGGTGGTGAGTTGGATCAGATGGCGGGGGAGGCTGCCGGACACACCTGGTAAACCCAAGCGTGTAGTGAGGGTGAACTGGGAATGTCTGGTGGGAGCCCCTGTCCGTAGGGTCTTTAACTCCCACCCCTCCAGGGGAGGTTGGGGACATGGAGTCCGAGTGGGCCATTTTCAGAGCCTCCATTACAGAGGCGGCGGCTAGGAGCTATGGCCAGAAGGCTGTTGGTGCCTGTCGTGGTGGCAACCTAAGAACCCGCTGGTGGACACCAGAGGTGAAGGAAGCCATCAGGCTGAAGAAGGAGGCCTTTCGGGCTTGGTCTCCCGAAACAGCAGACTCCTCCCCATCGAAAGAAGTCAGCTGAGGTGGTTCGGGCATCTGACCAGGATGCCTCCCGGGTGCCTCCCTTGCCTTAGAGGTTTTCCGAGCACGTCCGACTGGGAGGAGACACGGGGCAGACCCAGAACCCGCTGGAGGGATTATATATCTCATCCCCCAAGAGGAACTAGAAAGCATTGTTGGGGAGAAGGGCACCTGGAGAGCCCTGCTTAGCCTGCTGCCTCCGTGACCCGGCCCCGGATAAGCGGAAGCGAATGGATGGATGGATGGATCATCTCGGGCTGGTATTGGTTAGATGTTTAGATTTCATGGTTTATGTCAATAGCAGCTGACTTGTATGATCTAATAAGCGGTACAGATTTTGCCATATTTTTGCAACCTGCTTTAGACTCATTTGTCTTGAAAAAAACATGCATGCAAAAAATGATTGCCAATAACTAACTTCAATACCAATTAAACTGACCGCTTTGTTAATATAAAATGCCATATTCCTCATACATTTGCATACTTCATGGCTTGGTCCCAATGAAGACACTCGCACACTTAAAAAAGACTGCAGATAACTTGAACGTAAATGAACGTAAAAGTAAACCACCGCTATGGAATTAGCTTTCACTGCTATGCCGACGACACCCAAATCTATATTCTGATTGGATCAAAGGATTCCCCTGAGATCCAGAAGGTCGAATCCTGCCTGACTGAAAAAGAAATGGATGTCCCAAAACGATCTGCAACTAAATACGGGGAAAACCGTGATGATAATCATCGGCCCGAAACATAAACATTCACAACTTGAAAATGTCTCACTGTGCATAAAGGGATCTACTGTTTCCCAAAGCCCTTGCGTCAAGAACCTAGGTGTCCTTTTAGACCCTATGCTTTCTTTTCACCAGCACGTGAAAACTATTGCCAGAATAGTATTCTCCCACCTTAGGAATATTGCTAAGACAGACGCAGAGACACTCATCCATGCATTTATATCGTCCAGACTGGATTACTGCAATGCACTGTTCTCTGGCTTGCCGAACTCCACTACGAAAAGCCTTCAGCTTGTGCAGAACGCTGCTGCTAGACTTCTAACGAGAACTAGGAAGTTCAACCACATTACTCCTATTCTCGTTTCCTTCCACTGGCTCCCAATAACCTCCAGATCAGACTTTAAGGTACTGCTTCTTACCTACAAGACCCTGCATGGGTCCGCACCATCATACCTGAAGGACCTTATTGTTCCCTATTGTCCTTCTCAGCCGCTCCGGTCCTCAGGGGCTGGCCTCCTATCATTTCCAAAAGTGAATAAAAAATCTGTAGGAAACAGGGCGTTCGTGTATCGAGCGCCCTATCTGTGGAACAGTCTGCCACCTGTAATCAGGGAGGCAGACTCTGCTGATATATTCAAGGCCAGACTTAAAACCCACCGATTTTCCCTCGCTTTTGGCTACTAGGAGTGCCCCTCAGCTCCAATTACAGCTAAATCATTCACGCTGTCAACACTAGCCTACCCCGGCTGTCGATAGGGACTAGGGTAGATGTCATCATGTCTCCTATCTCATAGGGTGCTGCTGTGGCCATTACTGGACTCCTGGCCACCCCAGAATGCTTTCCAGCCAGCACCATCTCAAAATGTACAATTTGCATTTCCATCTGTACTGTGTTACTGTTATGCTTTGCTACCCCCCTCCTTTTCTTATGCCGTTTGACACCCATTGCACTCCGAACCGTCCCTGGAAGGAGGGATCCCCCACTCTGTGTTCCTCCTCGAGATTTCTTCATGTTAATTAAGGGAGTTGTTTCTTGCCCTTAGGGGGGCTTGGGCTCAGGGGGTGTCATCATGATCACATGGCTGATGTAAAGATGTAAAGCCCTTTGACCACTGTCACTGTGATTAAGGGCTATACATATAAAATTGACTTGACTTGATTTAATAGACCTACTTAATCCTGTTCTTCCTAACTGTTTAAACATATCTTTCCTGCTTTGCAGAAACATCCTATATTTTGATATCACGTGTGTCTCTGATTCCATACAAACTTCATAAACCATTTGGGTGTTTCACTTTTTGATATAAACCCAATCCTAAAACACAATGTCCTATTCTCGGTCTTGTGTACAACACTTCCTCCTGTCAACCCCAACACTTCCTTTCCCCATCTCCCTTCTTCCTGAATTGTATGAGAGTGACTTCCTTCTTCTGTGTACCCCGCCCCCTGACAACCAGCTGTCTTCAATTACCATTAACTAGGGTTTTTTTAATTTCTCTTTCCCAAAAGCCAATATAAAGACACTCTAGCCCACCTAACCATTTGTACAAGGCTTCTGCTAGCTACTGGCTTGTAGGTAGTACTGGTGTTAAGCTGTTGGAAACCTCTCCTGCCATGGAACTTGCATCCCCTGTAAGGTAAGTTGAGTTGCTTTTGGTGATTGATGTGGGTTTATGAAATGTTGGTAATGTCTTTGTTGCAGGGTTTATTGGACTTGCCTTTTCCTATTTGGCAGTGGGATGGTGGTTCCTTTTTTGAAAGGCGGTATATATTTTACTGAGTTATCAAATGACACATTATGACGTGCAATCCAGAGCGGTGGTGTGGGTGATAGTCAAGCAAGTTATGAGGACTTGTTGGCTCTTGTACAGTGATATGGATGACTGACGCTATCAGAAATGCTATTGACTAGACTTGGCCATCTAATTTACCCTGGGGCACAGGGCAGCCAGCTTCCATGTGTCCCCGAATAATGTACAAGCAGAGATCTGTACTGCCATACAACCCCTTGCAACAGTTTTGGCATCTGGGTCTGGCTTCATGCTCATTGGAATGTAGTGGATTCTCAGGAAGAGGGTTGAATTTTTGCCATTAGTAATCATTGACTGTCACATGGCTCCACAGGTGTCTCATCCTTGAGCTTGTCCAGGGATGAAGTGGTTGACGCTTCTTCTCGTGGGTCCAGTAAAGGTGCACCAACATGGATGGGAGGTTCTGCTGCTCCATACGGCTCTTTGAACCCAAGCGCAGGAGCCTCTTATCAAGGTCTGGCCAACTGGAAAATGGGATCACTCTTTCAGGGCAATGGTGACAACTTGGGGATGGCAGGTTTCTACCCACAAGTTGGCGGCTTTGGAGGGCTTGTGCCTCAGTCTGGAGGCTATGACCTGCAAGGGCCTTCGCAAGGTGTCAGTGAGCATTATCCAGCCACCTCCATTGTCCAGACTGGCGGTGGCTACAAACGTGTGAGGCTGAGTGCCACCAAAGACGGATAATCTGCGAACCGTGGTTGTACAGTCGATCCTGACTGAACATTATGACAATTTCAACGCTGACTCCTTTCTAGGTGGCTTGTGTATCTGCATGTCTGTTGCCTATATTAATAAAACATTGATTGGAAACGGTATCCTCTTGCTATTTAAAATAAACAAATTGGGGGGGGCAAACAAAATGTGTTCTTAATGTTCATTTAGCTGTAATCCTTGACTTTAAGTAGGGCTTGACAATGCTCTTTTATCAAACTTGTGTTCTTGAATTATAGCAATTTGTTTAGCTGGATTTAAATTGATCTCAATGTATCAGTGTAGAGACTGAAACCTAAAGTTCTGAACTAGAGCACAGGGAGCCTCTCCACAGAGATGAAAGGAAATGGTTGCAGCCAACTTCAATCCTGCTTTTTGTAGTGCTGGCTGACCTCCAGGCCATGCTGCCACCAGGGCTTCAAATGACGGGTTACGGAGATGCTCAGCTGGCCTCCATCCAGCATGTATGACTACAGCCCATCGTCTGTTCCGGCTGTGGTCATGCATTTCAAATAAGGGCCTGTCAAACACCTGCTCAGCTATGTGCCTTCCACTGCCTCTGCTTGTTTAAAAGTGATGTGGAAACGCATGGATCGCCCCATACACACGTGTCTTTGTGTATGAAATCCTGCATCTATCAAAAACTAAAGGTCAAGCCATTGGTCCTCTGATCGAGAATCGATCGCCAATTGCTCCTGCCTGTGTCCTTGAAGACTGAATGCCTCCAGCTCCTGAAGTCAGAATCTGTGTTGAATGGAACATGCAATCAGTTATCAGCACCCGAAAGCTGCAGGTGGCTTTCTTTGAACCTACATTAGGCCTTCTGTCATGACAGAAGAGGGGCAGCACCTCCTTGCTTATATCCAGAGACCTGCATAACAATTTCTTTGTTGAGCGTTTTAGTTTTTTCTGTCTTCTTTCATATTGTCCTCTGGCCCATTGTATCCTTTCATCACAGATGCAATGTTTGAACCTCTGTGTGGCTAGGCAGCTTCTGTCACTTCTCTCTCTCTTGTTGTCTGGCAAAAGGTTACATTCAGGACGCTATCTCTGGCCTCAGGGAGAGAACTCTACCATCTGGGACCCAGTCAGGTAGCACGGCCATCTTGGCTGTCCATCTACAATGGTGTCACACACACAGTCTAAAAAATGCTATTGCAGTCACAATATTCTATCTTCTTTGTAATAAGTAACAATATTCATCTAGATATTTATTACAAGCTAAGAATTACAAGTCACTTGAAAAATACATCGTCAAAGATGATCATACTTCCATCCATGTCTCTGTATCCTCTCTCGCTCTCTCTCTCGGGAATCGGTCGGCTTGTGTGTCACAGCTTAATCGTGCAATAGGCTGCACTCAATTTATATTACGGTCCTTTAAAGTGTTTAAACTTGCTTTTCTGTCCACTAGGTCGTGCAGCTGCTAAAATTAGATTGAGTATCGGCATATAACCCTCAAACGCACAATAAACTTACGGCAAATAAAAGTGTCTTGTTTTCAGCATAAACTGTCCGACAGACCAGATGTCGCCGTTGTATTTATTTGTGTTTGACCTCGTCCTAATTCACATAGAGCTGTTATGAAATATGCACGGAGTAATGCGCGTACGATGACGCGCACGACCTCCCCAGTCCCAAGGCAACATAACTAAAAATGTGGGAAGTGAAATATTCGAAAATAAACGTACATTTATTCTGCGCACCATTGTCCTGTGCACGATTATTGCTACAAAATATGATGTGGACAACATCGTTAACAGTACTTGCAGGGCTTAATTATTAACAGTGTAAAGCTTCCAAAACAGACCCATAGTTACAAGTAGTTTTCCAATTCATGTTTCCTTACTTCGTGCGTTCCTAAAAAGAGTAAAAATGTCCTTATCAATATATGAATCATGAAAAATGGCCATATAGACAGTATCTTCCTCGCGCTCACAAAAAAACCCACAATAAGGAAAATCGCGATTTGACCCGGGATATGGCAACTAGTCCTCGATTTGACCCGGGATGACATAGCTGCAGTCCACGTGTCCGGAGGAGTTGAACGGCATGAGATGTAAGGAAATCTCCGCTTCGCACTCAAACTGCAGGATAGCGGGCAGCAGCACGCATCCCCCGTGCTGGTTCCGCGTAAAGGTGTCTGAATTGACTGACACCTTATCGAAGCGCTCCTCCAGGTCCTCCGCGTTGTGTGGGGCGATGCACGGGAGCCGCTGCGCCGGCGCTCCCCCTCCGCCACCACCGCCGCCGCCGCCGCCACCACCACCGGGAAGGGTCGACTCTTTCTGTAGCGTGGTGTCGTGGTGATACGACACCAGCTCGTTGCTGAAGTCTACCGCTTCCACCGTGGAGCTGGAGCAGTATTTGTTACAGCCCAGAATGGTCGAGAAGGCCTTCCTGAAGTCGGCGTTGAACGCGTAAATGACCGGGTTCAGCGAAGAGTTGGCCCAGCCGAACCACACGAAGATGTTAAAGGTGGTGTCGCTTACGCACCGCGGGTCGCCGAGTTGGTGGAGGTCACAGAAAGGCACCACGCAGTTAAGCACGAAAAAGGGCAGCCAACAAAACACAAACACGCCCATGATGATGGAGAGGGTCTTCAGGACTTTCGTTTCCTTTTTGAACGACGTCTTGAGGGAACTTTCCACATGGTTGTTGTTTTGCGCATGGTGGACACCGGCAGCTCTCTCCAAAGATGATATCCTCCGGATTTGGGTTTGGGCGATGCGGAAAATGCGCGTGTAGGTCCCCACCATGATAATGACCGGGATATAAAAGCTGATGAGCGATGAGGATATCGCGTAGGTGTGATTGAGGCTCGCGTTGCAGTCCTCCGTGTTGCCCGCGTGAGCCGTCGCGTTGGTTTCCTCCGCCTCCTCCGCCCGATGCCAGTTGAGCTGCACGGGGATGAAGGAGATTAGCACGGAGAGGGTCCACGCCACCCCGATCATCACGAAGGCGAACCTCTGGGTCATCTTGCGCTCGTAGCGGAACGGGCTCGAGATGGCCCAGTACCGGTCCATGCTGATGATACACAGGTTGAGTATTGACGCCGTGGAGCACATGATGTCGAAGGCGATCCACGTGTCGCAGAAGCGGCCGAAGGTCCAGCGGCCGGCCACCTCGGACACCGCCTTCCAGGGCATCACCAGCACGGCAACGAACAGGTCCGACACGGCCAGGGAGATGACGAAGAAGTTGGTGACCTTGGAGCGGAGGTGGCGGAACTTGATGACCGCGGCGCACACCAGCATGTTGCCCAGCAGCGTGGACACGATGAGCACCAGCAGGACGCAGCCGGTGAGCGCTCGGACGCCGCTGACACCGACCACTCCGTCGTGCTCCGCTCCGGGGTCTGTTTCTGTTGTGACGACTTGGTGCTGCGGGTGGTGGCGGCGGTGGTGTTGTTGTTGGTGGTCTTGGCTGTCGTTGTGAAAACTCTCCATTGACGTCTAATGGCATGCATTCATTCATGCAATAGGCAATCCTTCTCCGGAAAAAATAAGTCGTACGTTTGTTGTTCGTTGAAACTTCTACGCCAAATATAACTTGACCGAAAGCGGTCAAAAGTCAGCCGTCCACCGTCTGGTTGTTTTCAAACCAGCCGATCAATTGAAAGAAAATATCCGAGCATCCGCGCGAGGTGTCAGTGATTTGAGGAGACGTGCACTGCTGTGCGCGCCCAACTATACTATTACGGCCCACGGCGCACTGTCCTGAACCTGTATACAATTCACGCATCTACGCATACATTTGGAATTCAAAGCGCATTGAGTTTCTTTTTTTCTCGGGAGCCAGTGTGTTGCACGTGTGCGCGCTGTCCGAGGTGCTGAAGATGATCTTCTATACCGCGCGTAGGGGGGAGGTGACTTTCAACCAAGAAGTTCCAATAAAATCACGGATTTTAGCCTTTTTATGAACAATCATTCTCAAAAGCAAAAAAGGGACGTTTTTTTTTTAAGAGATTTTGTTTGAAATATCATCGTTATGCTTAATTTATTCGATCCAAGGGTCCGAACGTACAGTGGGCGGATACAGCTGCGGTAACTCTACGTTTCCAATCAATCAGAGGATACCGCCCCCGTTGTACTTTCAGATCAACGATTGGTTGGTAAACGGACATAGACACCGCCCACTGTACGCTCGGATTCTTCGCTCCAGCGACTACTAGAGTAGAAGAACTTCCCACAGTGGCCGCATGGAGCCAGCAGAAGGCGCTAGATCCCAGCCTCCCTCCTCACCCTCCTCCTGTAGGCTCTCCCCGCTTCCCTGGAATGTCAAAATGGCCACGCTCCACTGTCAGAGGGGAGGACGGCTGTCAAAGAATGAAAATATTACACCGTAAATAAGACAACGCTTCATTTTGTGGTTCAGCGACCTTGTGAATGGCTCATATAATGTCATTAGTAGCCTCGCTGGGCTTTTCTAGACAACAACTGTGTTTCTAAGGTGACGGATATGGATCGAGCCGAAGCAGCAGTTTTCGCTGGGGATCTCCT
>OMOU01000189.1:0-16926 GCA_900312585.1 Malacocephalus occidentalis
ATTATCCACAAATGGCGAAAACATGGAACAGTGGTGAACCTTCCCAGGAGTGGCCGGCCGACCAAAATTACCCCAAGAGCGCAGCGACGACTCATCCAAGAGGTCACAAAAGACCCCACAACAACATCCAAAGAACTGCAGGCCTCAATTGCCTCAGTTAAGGTCAGTGTTCATGACTCCACCATAAGAAAGAGACTGGGCAAAAATGGCCTGCATGGCAGAGTTCCAAGACGAAAACCACTGCTGAGCAAAAAGAACATAAAGGCTCGTCTCAGTTTTGCCAGAAAACATTTTGATGATCCCCAAGACTTTTGGGAAAATACTCTGTGGACTGACGAGGCAAAGGTTGAACTTTTTGGAAGGTGTGCGGCCCATTACATCTGGCGTAAAAGTAACACAGCATTTCAGAAAAGGAACATCATACCAACAGTAAAATATGGTGGTGGTAGTGTGATGGTCTGGGGCTGTTTTACTGCTTCAGGACCTGGAAGACTTGCTGTGTTTAATGGAACCATGAATTCTGCTGTCTACCAACAAATGCTGAAGGAGAATGTCCGGTCATCTGTTCGTGACCTCAAGCTGAAGCGCACTTGGGTTCTGCAGCAGGACAATGATCCAAAACACACCAGCAAGTCCACCTCTGGCTTAATGGCTTAAGAAAAACAAAATGAAGACTTTGGAGTGGCGTAGTCAGTCCTGACCTGAATCCGATTGAGATGCCGTGGCATGACCTTAAAAAGGCGGTACATGCACGAAAACCCTCAAATGTGGCTGAATTACAACAATTCTGCAAAGATGAGTGGGCCAAAATTCCTCCACAGTGCTGTAAGAGACTCATTTCCAGTTATAGCAAACGCTTGATTGCAGTTGTTGCTGCTATGGGTTATTAGTTATTAGGTTTAGGGGGCAATCACTTATTCACACAGGACCATGTAGGTTTGGATTTGTTTTCATTTAAAAACTGCATTTTGTGTTTACTTGTGTTATCTTTGTCTAATATTTAATTTTGCCAAAAGATAAGAAATCAGGAAGGGGGCAAACACTTTTTCACACCACTGTATATATTTTCTTGTTATTTTTGCCTACGTGCTGTTGTCTGCTATGTCAAGAGTTTCAATTTTCTGAATGGCCCCGTGTTGTGATAAATAAAACACTTTGACATTGACTTGACCGAACATGGGGATCTAGGAGAACAATTGACATGGCTTTTTTTCACATAACGAGAATCAGGTGGAGGTCCTATATGGAACGTAGTATTATGAATCCCCCTAACTCACTTCATATTTACCCGATCCAATTTTCTGCCACAGATTTGCAGAACGTCAACATCACACTGCGTATCCTCTTCCGGCCGGTGACTACCCAACTCCCACGAATATTCACCAGCATTGGAGAGGACTACGATGAGAGGGTGTTGCCCTCTATCACAACAGAGGTTCTGAAGAGTGTTGTGGTGGGTGCTCCATTCTTCTTACCCTTTTGCATTCTAGCCCTAACCGCCTAATACGCCCGCCAAAACCCACTCTGTCTCCTCCCCGCAGGCTCGGTTTGATGCCGGGGAGCTGATTACCCAGAGAGAGCTGGTCTCCCGGCAGGTGAGCGAGGATCTGACCGAGAGGGCCAACACCTTCGGTCTCATCCTGGACGACGTCTCACTGGTGCGTCATTGATTCTTCAACTAAATCTCAACATTGTTCTTGTTTGTTCACGGTTTGTGATTTTTGTCATTGGAAGTTCTACATTATGTTGACTTCAACTTTCCAGACACATTTGACCTTCGGCAAGGAGTTCACTGAGGCCGTGGAGATGAAGCAGGTGGCCCAGCAGGAGGCCGAGAGGGCCCGCTTTGTGGTGGAGAAAGTAAGGTTCACTTTTATAACATTAACGCCACACCAGATGGCGCTATAGACCAGCCCTCTTCTTTTCTGTTTTGTATGGTGAAGAGAGCATTTAAACTAGCTCTTTGGTATGGTGAATGTTAGATCTAGCTACGAGGGATTGCATAGACTAGTCGAACTATAAACATTGACCACAAGTCGACTCCTGCCAAGAGACGTTGACTAGTCATTGGCCACGTCATTTCACGCACTGTAGAAAAGGCAGGTTTTGCAGCAAACACGGACGCATCAAAGTGTGTGGAAGTACTTTACAAAAGATGCAACCCTCACCTCTGGGTGAATACAAGTCAGGTTTTTTTTGGGAGGGTGGATTACCATTAATTGATATGAGCTACAATTTTTGTCTACATAAATAGTATTCAATGGAATGGACTGCTTCATTTAGGCAAAATTGTATTTCCTTGATTAGGCTACCTTCGTTTTAAAATATATTATCCTAATTTCACAATGAAATGAAAAGTAACATAAGCTACTTGATTAAGCCTGACGAATGGTTTAAACGGCATGAAATTAATCCACCCCACATGTTTTGAGTCAGATACGTGGTTGATCAGTATAATGTGATCATTACAGTGCAATGTATGCATTATGATTAACGGCTTGAATTTTCAGTAAAATATGACCTATCAAAATGTAATTTTGTTGTGCCAGCGTGGATTGCACATGCTTTAAGTTGTAGGCCTATGCCAAACGAAAATATTCCTGTAAAAAAAAAAAAAGTCTCCCTATATAATTGCTGACACCGAATGAGACATTTTGAATGTTGAAATGTATATTTTCATTGCTTAATATAATAAGCTGTTACTAGCCAACGCTATTTCGATTTCAGCAGCAACCCCTACTAGCTACTGTTTTGTATGGTGAACATTAAATCTAGCTATTTTCAGTTTGTATGGTGAACGTTGGATCTAGCTATTTTGTGTGGCGAGGATGTTAAATTTAGCTATTTGTCTTTGTATGGTGAGAATGTTAGACCTAGGTACTGTTTCTATTTTTCTGTGGTGAGGAGAAAGTTTAATCTAGCTATTGTTTTCTGTGTTTTGTATGGTGAGAACGTTGGATCTAGCTACTGTTTTCTGTCTTGCTGTCTAGGCAGAGCAGCTGAAGCAGGCAGCCATCATCTCTGCGGAGGGAGACTCCCAAGCTGCGCTGCTCATCGCCAACTCCCTGATGGATGCCGGGGATGGTCTGGTGGAGCTGCGGAAGCTGGAGGCGGCCGAGGACATCGCATTCCAGCTGTCACGCTCCCGAAACATCACCTACCTGCCCAACGGACAGGGAACGTTGCTCCAGCTGCCTCAGTGATAAGCCGTGTGGCTGGCCTTCCCTCACACTACACTGCTATGGACTGGGTACTGCTCTAGGCGGGGTTGAAGATAGACTTGGGTATACTTGGGAGTCCTCAATGCATGTGTTTAGGAGGGAGGTAATTGAGTTCTTCATGTATGGTAATGTGCATATATCAGTCAAGCTTAACAGTCTTGTATGCTTTTAAGATGTGTTGATCTGCTGTTTCCTTTCAATGCACATGATTGAATGTCTAAAGATGTTCATCTTTGATAAAGAGAGTTGAACTCATAACCAGAACTCGCCATGAAGGATTTGACGGTTTACGCAGTCTAATGTAGGCGCCTGATTAGCTCTTTTGTGAATTGATACCATTTTTAGATTCAATCGATTTAATGTCCTTATCCATCCACACATGCTGGAGATAATCTGCTCCCACCCCCAGCCTCCATGACCATAGATGGAAGAGTTGTGCCTGTCAGGTGGAGCTCTCCAGATGTTGTCATCCTGTCTTCACTTTGTCTCCTTATTTAAGCTTTGCATTCCAAAATGGCCTAAAGGAATTCAAATAAAGCTGTTTCTGTCTCAAGGAGCGTGCTCTGTATTTGAGACCAGAGACGTGCTATACTTGTTAGTCAGATGGAGGTGGATGCTTTGTGATCAACATAATTTTTGCCTTGTTTTTCCATTTCTATTTGAAACATGTATTTAGAATTCAACTGAAATACTATTAAATGATAACGAGTCTAATTCAAAGTTCAGCTAAATTGAATTTTTCTATGCAAGGGTTAAATGCATCCCCTTACTGTACTGAATGAAAGGTTGCCATTGTTTTCAATTAACTATTAATTTACATGCATGAAATAAGTAATAGTTATTGTCAAAGGTTTATCAGGCCTTGTCTGGTGTGGGGATTCGGGTTAGCTGTTTACCTAACCCTACAGCATCCGTCTCCATGCTTACTGCAGACAGAGATCCTAACCCTACAGCATCAATCTCCATGCCTACTACTGCAGACAGGCCCTATCCCCAAAGCGCCCGCCTCCATGCTTACTGCAGGTAGAGGCCCTAAACCTACAGCATCAGCCTCCATGCTTACTACTGCAGACGGAGGCCCTAACCCTACAGACAGATCTACGAATGATGTAATTGCCCAGACAGTTCACACCACCCTCTCCTACCTGGAGATTTGAGGATGCTACTCATTGACTACAGCTCAGCATTCAACACAATTGTGACCATCAAGCTCAGGAGCCTGGGATTACTCCTCCCTTTGCAACTGGATCCTGAACTTGCTGATGGGCAGACCCCAGGTGGTGAGGATAAGCAGTTTCACCCCTGTGCTGACCCAGAGCCCTCCAGTGCTGTGTACTCGGTCCACTCCTGTACGCGCCAACACCATGCTGGGTCTCATCACCAACAATGATGAGGCCTCCTATAGAGAGGAGGTCGGGGACTTGGCAACATGGTGCCAAGTCTCCTGAAAGTCTGCTTCAAGCTCCTGGTCCAGGCAAGCAGACTCGGCTATAAAAACTGCCTAAAGTCCTTTATCTTGCTATTTTGTCATTAGACTACTATTTCTAGGAATTCCACTGTTTAGCATGGCCCTGTGTTATGAAGAACATGTGACAAAACACTTACTTGATCAGCATCCGTGTTTACTTCTGCGGACAGAGGCACTAACCCTGCGCTGTCTGGTGAGGGTTCAGACCCGTGACGCTTCTGGGTGCCGCCCCCCCAGCGGCCTGTCCTGAGATGTGCGTCCAGAGCCACGTAGTGACGTAGCGATGGTTTGCAACGCTCTGCAGGTACATGTAGTGTATGTATGTTTATGCAGTACATGTAGGGTATTCTGTAGTACATGCAGTCTATTCTGTAGTACTCGGTACAAGTGCCTCCACAACTAGAGGTCGCAAAAGGAGCACATCGTCAATGCACTTCATACGGGACGAGCGGGATGTGTTCAACTCTCATGCGAGGAGGAGGTAAATCTTTATTATATTACATATGACTATATTCACACATGACAACATCAAGGCTGCAGGCGGAGACACCAGGTATAAAGCTGCAGTATTTAATGTTAGATGAGCTAGATGGGGCTCACTTTCTGCCAGGTCCGGTTGTGTCTGGTTCTGTTAGGAAAGCGCGTTTTATAATATTTATATATAACACGATGTCCCCTAACTAATATTAATCTTTGTATATATCTATCCTGATCTCAGACCCTTTTCTCATCCACATTATAAAGTTAGGGTTAGCGTTAGCTACATGCTAGGCTAGCTAGCTAATCTGGGGGTTCAACACAAAGTCTATAGCTGCTTTAACGTGTTCCTGATAAGACTGATATATTTATGTGATATACTTTATATTTCATGTCCTGTAACCTTATATCATTGCCATGTAATGGTTAATGACAGGTTTAATGGCTACCCTGGTTAGCTCTACTGGGAGGAAGCTAACTAGTTGGCCTCCTGATGTTGGGACTTATTACTTTTATTTTTACCATCCTATCAATCTAACTACACGCAACGACAACGTGTTCTTTGTCTCTATTGTGGCTAATTAAACAACGTGAAATGACAAATTAAACTTGGTACTACTGGTAGTATTGAAGTGCGTTGTATTTCTTTGTGTATTGCAGTTAGGCCAGATGCAAACACGTTTTCTGAGATCTGTTGTTTCTTAACGAGTCATTGTACATTTAATATATAAACTCTAAAAAAAAGTTTTGAAATGTGTGATTGGTCGACTATTTCTTTGTTATTACAATGCTAATTTGCATTGTATTTTATAGAGATGGAAAGCCTGTCATTTACCTTTACAATGATGTCCAACTTGTAAGGATCATGCATTTGTGGGATGAGCAGCACAGCTGATTATGTGCCAATGCTAAACAGTGTATTCTCCTGTTGGCATTCACTCTTGTGTTGAGATCCAGGTGCTGCCAATCAGGCACCTTTGTGCATGGGGCCTGCTGGGTGCTGCGCCCTACAGAAGTGATCATTTGATGTCTGCTCCAAGCATTGGCATGCCACGTCTATTCTGGTTAAGACCTGTGTGATGGGGCAAGTTGAAGCTGGTGTTCTGCAAAACCAAGTTACAGTCAGGAACAGACGGCACACAGCCAATCTCTGAACTCATAAGGCTACCAGGAAGCCTGCTATGTCATGTTCAGTAATGAGTCCAGGTTCTGGACTGTTGGATGGCAGGGTCAAATTATGGATTTGACGTAGAGAACATTATTATAATTGTTGCACCGATCGAGTAACAGCTTTTGGTGGGGGCACTGTCATGGTGTGGGGCAGTATCTCCATCACTGGCAAAACAAGACTTGTCATTATTGAAGGCCATCTCAATGCAATGAGATATTGGGATGAGATTCTGCAGCCAGTGGAGATCACCTATCTCTACAATCTGGGACCTAACTCCATTCTCCAAGATGACAACGCTCGCCCCCACAGAGCCAGAGTTATCACAGACTACCTCCAGGATGTGGGAGTAGAGAGAATGGAATGGCCTGCCTAGAGTCCAGACCGCAACCCAATTGAACACATACAACTGACCGGCAACGACTCCTGGTTGAGGAATGGAATGCCATCCCATAGAAACGTGTGACCAGGTTAGTGACAAGCATGAGGAGGAGATTTCAGGCTGTTGTGGCTGCGTATGGATATTCCACCCACGACTGAGGTTCCTGATGGTGTATTAAATGAATAAAGTGTCAGATTGGCAATGTCTTGTTTGTTCCTTCTCACTGATAGAGTGCTGCTGTGCTGCTTATCCTACAAATGCATGATCCTTACAAGTTTTACAAATTGTAAAGGTAAATAAACAGGCTATCCAATGATATAAAATACAATGCCAATTACCATTGTAACAACATGGACCAAACACACATTTTAAAACTTTTTTCAGTGTTTATAATCAAATACATTCCCCCTGTATTGGAGGTGAGGGCATCTTAATACTTACTGAATGCGGTGCATTTGTTCAGTACCACACCATGCTAGCCTTTTTGGTATTTTTTTCCCCCCCATGTATTTACCCAACCAAATATTTATGTACAATGACACTTTTGTTAGTGTTTTGGGCAAAACTGAAATAACCATCACACCAAGACTGACTAGCATGTAGTAATGTACTCGTACTTTGTGTGATATTACTATAAGAGATCAAGTAGAGGTGATGGTGCTAGCTACTACTGATACTGTTCCCACTGCCCACATGAAAGGGCTTCACCTCACAGTTTCACTGTTAGTGAAACTCTGAAATGAGTCACAACACAGCATAGGCATGTATCGGTCTTGGTGGTTCACACCGTGTGTCTACTTTAAAAGTTCGAAATGATCCAAAAGTTTGAAAAGATTTGGAAGGATTCCCTCTTGCCTGTAGGGAATTGGAAGAACAAATATTGTCTGTGCCAGGATTAGTCAGAACTTTGGAGTAACCCTTTTTTTTCTTTACCTTTTTCAAATCTGCCATTTGCAGATGAGTAGGGTTGATGTTGGATCCTGTCAGTGACCACATAAGGGACAACAAATTGTCTTAGCAGAGTTGAGCTGTAGGGGCCCCCTAGCCCTATTCTGAGAACAGATCAGAATGAACAAGCACAGGAAGATTGCACAGAATTTGCAATATTTCAAAAATAGCTTCAGTTTGGAGATGCGGATCCAGCAGAAAACCACATTACTAATCTGTTTCTCTCATTTTTGTCTTCTTATTTCACAGAATGCAAATCATGAATGGTTCATGAATGGAGACGCAGAAGTCCTTGCTGCCGTTCCTGTAAGGCTGACCATTGATTAGCTATACATGCTACTGGAACTGTACAGACCGGAACAGTCACTCTAAAGGGATTATAATCAGCAACTCCATTGGAGAGCCTTGCATTGCCATTCCATTGTTAGGCCTATGGAAGAAAACCTGGAGCAGATTCTATGTTGTTTCAACTGTGCTTCCTGCCTTCAACGACATGGGCATGCTGTTTGAGTCAGGTTGAACAGCCCTCACCTTCCGTTCCATCTCTTCACTAGCAGGAGGGGTGGGGGACTGCTGTGCTTCCCCCTACCCCTCCTTAGCTCCTCCCCCTCCCTGTAGAGCCAGAGTACACAGCTCCTCCCCCTCCTTGTAGAGCCACCGTACACAGTTCCCCCCCCCAGTCTGTCCCCACCCTCGGAGGCATGTCCCAGGAGGAGGGCAGGGCTCAGGTGTCTCAGGTCTACTTCCACTCCCCTGCCCCAGATCTTGACCTGACCAGTAATCTGTACAAGCGGCAGGTGGGTGGGAAGCCCTACTCTGTTCTAGTGGACAACAAGATGGCATCAGGGAAGCCGAGCACGGGGGAACAATCCCTCGGTCAGCTGCCTGCATGCCAGGCAACGCCCTCCCAGCTCTACAGAGAGGGAGGAGCTGAGCGGGTGGCAGTCGGTCAAGGGTCCCAGGCTGGAGATGGGGGCATGCCGGAGGACTCTGAAGAGGAGGAGGAGGAGGAGGAGGAGGAGGAGGATGATGAAGGCGAGGAAGAGAATGGGGAGGCTGAGAGCTTCAAGCGTGAGCAGATCATCGTTGAGGTGAACCTGAACAATCAGACGCTACACGTCTCCAAGGGGGAGGAGTCAGAGAGGGGTGAGAGTGCGGAGGAGGAAGACGAGGAGGAAGAGGAAGGTGAGGAGGCAGAAGAAGACCTGAGTCCAAGTGAGGATGAGGAGGAAGAGGATGAAGACGATGAAGAGATGGAGATCCCGACGACGAGAGGGAAGAAGGTTCGACAAGAGGTTGGCGACACTGAAGCGACTGGTCAGCCCAGGAGGATGAGCCTCCGTACGGCATCAATGGTCCCCGCCACTGGCATGACAACCAGGGGCCGACAGAAGATGATGGAGTCCCCCAAGAAAAGGAAGAAGAAGCAACACAGGCCGGGCCGCTCCGCCCACACCGGCTCCGCCCATGTCGGCTCTGCCCACGAGGGGAAGGAAATACTGGCGTGCGAGAAGTGTCCCCGTGTGTTCAACACCCGCTGGTACCTGGAGAAGCACATGAACGTCACCCACAGGCGCATGCAGATCTGTGACAAATGTGGCAAGAAGTTCATCCTGGAGAGCGAGCTGGCCTTGCACCAGCAGACCGACTGCGAGAAGAACATACAGGTGAGGGACAGCCGTTGACCTTTCAATTGGTCTGTTGGCTCATCTGAAAGTGTCCTGATTTCATCTGTTGGTTTCTAACGTGTTGTTTACCGGTTTTATCGACATGGATGCAAACCAGGGGTGTCCCTGAGCAAGACTCCTAACCCTACCTGCTCCACCTACCTAAGGTGCCCCTTAACTAGGGGGTGTCCCTGAACAAGACACCTAACCCTACCTGCTTCCCCTAGCCAAGTGTGGAAGTGTCCCTGAACAAGACACCTAACCCTACCTGCTCCCGACCAGCTGTTACCTTGCATGGTTGACTCTGCCGTCGGTGAATGAATGTGTCTATGAATGAGTGAATGTGAGTCAATGTAAATGATTTGGATAAAAGCACTATATACATGCAATCCATTTACCATTTACCATTATGGGTAGGCACTTAGAAGGTTAGGGGTTAGGGGGTTAAGGGTTAGGGTTAGAGGGTTAGGGTTCACCCTCAGACACGAAGATAGACGACGTGTCATCTCTAACCCATCAGCACAGGTTAGGGTTCGTCTTAGTCTAATCTAGACTAAGGGGGAGTATATCTAGACTAACCCTATCCCTTAGAGTTAATCTACAAACCAAAGTCTGAATAAAACCATTCATCTTAATAAGATGTTTAATGCCTGAATATGCCAGATTGTATCAGGGTGTTCGGCAGAATTTGAAGGGTCAAACAATGTTTGCCAGGTCCACTGGTGCACTGCTGCTCATTACTAGGAGGGTCCGGGGTCATACTTTTCGGCGAGTTTTGGTGCATTTTAGATAATTTTTAGGTAATAATTACCACTGAAATTAATACACAAAATAGAACAAACTAGTAATTTCAGACACTTTTATTCTAATTGATATGAATAAATGTTGCAAAAAAAAAGCAGTTATTAAGCCGGGCATACACTCTACGGTTGTGCATGGGTCCTGTGTTTCATCCCAGCTCGTACTATACGAGTAAATCGTCTGCGATGTAAAGCCAAAGTTCACGATTTATGTGGTCACACAGTACGGTCCGATTACCAAGCCACGACCTGAGTGCTCACACTGCACGTCAATACAATGGCCCGTCGGACCCTGTCCCCATTCTGCCTATTGACAATTTTCAATAAAGATGTATTTAGCTCCTTGTTTGAGTCTGAAGAACTTTGTTTCTAACCCTTCAAACAAAAAGCACCAGTGCATATGGACTCATGACATGCGGCTATTTCCTCATATCGGTGGTGATAGGAGGAGGAGGAAACATCAAAGAGGCACATATGTGCTGTGTATGTGTACGTATGTACACATGTATCCACACAACACGTCGCGTTGCCATGGCGCTTTAGACATTGCCACTTCGCGCAGGCGCAGTGAGAAAAAAAGAAAGCAGCTGAATGTTGGGGAATTGACTCGTCGCAAAACAAGTCATACTTTTTTGGTCGGCCGCCATAGGCCCGCTAATTAGACTGGAACTGACCGGATCGGACAAGATTCGTTCTCCCCCCCGCCCTCTGTACTCTGCACGATGAATGACGCCCGACAAAGCTACAAATTTACCCGACTCTAACTTGAGTCGTGCAACTCAAAAATGGGCTCAAATCACACGCACCTCTGACTTTCAAGATATATAGTTCTGCAACAATCGCATGCAATTATTAGATCGCAACAGTTCCTTTTTTCGCACACTTTTGGGTGCTTTAAGATTGCAGTTGTTGGTGCTAGTATTCATTAATTGGTTTCATACCTGTGGCATTGGCAGCGCAGCTGGACTCTGTCTGCTTTTTAATGATGAAGTGCCTACTTTGCAGCTATCATAAGCCAAGACTTTTTGTACTTACCCAGCGACCTGGTAATTTTCTTCTTCTAGGATGACACCAAACGCCTCCCAGACATTGTATTTTGCTCTTGAGAATGAGTTGTTGGCAATGCTATATTCTTTGCCTTCAACTCATCATCCATTTCCAATTTGGTGTGCTCTGCAACAGATTAATGTAGTTCAGAGGTCAGAGAACATTTATTTTAATATATGTATTATTCGACACCCGTGATCCGACCTGCATCTTCTTTGTTTTACCCAGAAATGAAGCTGTAAAAAAAGGTGAATTAAAATCCCACCTGCAGGTTGTCTCTACCCTATATTGCAATGCCTAAGGTAAAAGACGTAACAATCATTCCCGTCCACTCTAAAGCTTGGGGTAAAACATCCTTCCCACGCTACTGTTATGATTTGCCTCCTCACTGTTTGGTTGACCGAGCAACTATTTCCTCTCCGTGTTTCAATCTGGTTCCGATGAGATTCAGGAACAGAGGGACGAAAATTATAGTTTAGGTACTGGTATGTGCGAACATAAGCCATATATGCTTGTGTTCGCACAAGCTGTCTCTCTCTCTCTCTCTGTCTCTCTCTCTGTCTCTCTCTCATCCGCCTCTAGTTCAGGGGCCTGACTATGGGCTTTTTAAAACATTTTTATCTGCGATATAGGCCATATAGACTCCCGATAGCCAGTCTGGCCCTAGTATATGTAGTATATGTATTTCAAAAAAACATCTCCAACATGCAGTCTGACATTGAAGAAAATGTCCAACATATTTGCAAATTGGACTACCACCATGGATTGTATGTACTGCATTATTAGATGATGTTAGAATGGTCATTGAGTGTGGTTAGCTGTATCATTCAGCACTATCTTTAATTTATTTTAATATGCATAAAAATATAGATAGTAGCTCTATGTAACAGTAATAATAGTTTGCATGTCTGTTGCCATGATGAAGTAAATGATCAGCTAAATCTGTGCAGTGCGCCACCAGGGGACGCTAGAGTATAAAGAACAGTTGTACATGTTGAGCATGCAGCGTGTAATGAACACACTTTTATTCAACTACCTTATATGAAATGTTTTCCTCTCCAGTGTGTGTCGTGCAATAAGTCCTTTAAGAAGCTGTGGTCTCTGCACGAGCACATCAAGATCGTACATGGCTACGCCGAGAAAAAGTTCTCCTGCGAGATCTGCGAGAAAAAGTTCTACACTATGGCGCATGTTCGAAAGCACATGGTCGGTGAGTGGTGACCTGACGCAGACTTGCCTCGTTGGAGACCATAACTCAACATTAGACATGTTATATATATCTATGTATATACAAATAAAACAATACTCTAGATATTCAATAACCAAATCGGTTCACTATCGAAGACTGGCCCAATGATAAGTTCTGAGTTGCAAAGTAATGCAATAATAATAGTAATGTAATAATTGTCTCCATCTCACATCTCTCGCTGTCCCTCCCTTTTGTGTCCTCAGCGCATACTAAGGACATGCCGTTTACCTGTGAGACGTGTGGGAAGTCGTTCAAGCGTAGCATGTCATTAAAGGTTCACTCCCTCCAGCACTCTGGAGAAAAGCCTTTTCGTTGTGAGGTGAGAGTCTGCCCACGTCTGTATTGTTTGTCTCGCTGATCACAGAAGAGGTCTAAGGTGTTTCAAACCCTACTAAATCCTGTATTGTGTATTGCATTTGAAATTACATTCAATATGAAAAGTAACCAACAACATAACCTGTTTTTGTCTTGGTCTTGATTTTGGACCTGCTGTGCAGTCTGCTTTAAAGTGCAGCACCATGCTAATGGTTGTCTGTAAGACATCTAACCCATTACGTGCTTTACAGATGAATATTCATCCTTTGTTGAACCTGAGTTGGGTCTTGTGTTTGCATTCCCTCATATTTTGTTGAACTCTTGTATGAGTTGGTTTGGGAAACATTTGTGATGACACATAAGAACCGATATTATACACATACATTACTACAGCATTGTTAAACACTGATCAATAACGTTCCAAGGCATTGCATCCATCAACTCTGCATTTTCACAGTTGCAAATCAATGAATCAATCAACAAGCACAACAAACGGGCAAATACAAACTGCCGACTCGATGTGACGCTAAAATGATATGCTCAAACCACCGCAACAGAATATTTGCATTCAAGCTGAGAAGTCAACAATATTGTTGTAATTGTTTTCTGCCGTATCCCACAGTACATTTGCTTCTGCCTTGTTAATTAGCAGGTTTGCCGTACACATTGTTAAATGCTATAGCTTCATCAGCTGCGTCATACAGGCCTATAGATTTAGCAGGCGGCATGGAAGCCACCGGGTGCGCTGCCTCGCCCATGAATCACCACTTGCGATGGCACTCCTCACAGGGAAAGATTCTGTCTAAAAGTGTCCGTAGTTGTTTGTGAATCTACTATATGTGCACTGCGGTGGTGGTGCAAAGAGCAGCTCCTTTCAGCTGATGTGTTCTGTGCCTGCCTCCACTCTATATTTGTAACGTCCAGTGAACTGTACAAGTGTAGCTCCAGACACCTTTTTTTCCTGTGTTTACATGCTGGAAATATCGGTGGCCTAAGAGTCAAGCTTTTACAAACCGAGTCAGTGGAACATCAACGTGTTCTCCACTGAGCTCTGAGTCCTGTTGCCATCATGGTGGAGGCAGGTGGGGCTCCCATATGGGGCAGTGTGGCGGGTCCCCGAGGCCTTCTTCTGGTCGACCACATGGACATAGATGATATGGTGGACGGGTGGGGCAGTGCTGGAAGTTGTAGTAGAATGGGTTTTACAAACGTCTGATTATATGCTTTATTAAAAGGTGGTAGTATTAGTAGTAGTAGTTTAGGTCAGGCAGAGTTTCTCCACTAAGCGGTTCTAGACGTGTAGAGGTATTGTTAACATTTTTCAAACTTAAGTGAACCTTCATCAAAGGTGGACTTGTGTATTCACCGTGTCTGGAAACACTGAAAAACACTGATCACAAGCAGGAGGCGATTCATCACCTCATTTATTCATAACATAATCAACAAAGGCATAATTTTTCAATAAATTGCACCTTCATTCAATGACTTGCTTTGTAGAAGTTACAAAAGTTAGAATTTACCAAATGCACACACTTAAGGGTCTGCTTGTCATGTCTGTTGTGTTTGTCCATGTGTGAGCGTGCACGTGATGTGAGTGTGCATGAGGTGAGCATCCACATGTTCTGAGCGTGCACATGTTCTGAGCGTGCACATGTTCTGAACGTGCACATGATCTGAGCGTGCACATGATCTGAGCGTGCACATGATCTGAGTGTGCACATGATCTGAGCGTGCACATGATGGCTACAAGTGTGTATGTTCATACATGCAGTCTGAGCGGCTTATTGCGTTTTGCTGCAGAACTGTGACGAGAGGTTCCAGTACAAGTACCAGCTGCGCTCGCACATGAGCATCCACATTGGCCATAAGCAGTTCATGTGCCAGTGGTGCGGCAAGGACTTCAACATGAAGCAGTACTTTGATGAACACATGAAAACGCATACAGGTGAGCAGGACGTCCCGAGAAGTCTTCATTAGAGACTCTCTTCAAGGAGCAGTAGGCAAGATTTAGAGGGAATTGCACTAACCGACAAAAATGGAAAAAGACCCTACCTCCAAATGGTGTCCAATTGTGCACAAGCAGATCGGTGTAGTTGGGCAGTAAAAGACAACCAGGAATTGTACTTGGTCACTACAGCATCTTTTAAGATGGTTATAAGGCAATTGTAGAATGCTTTTATAGAATGGATTTACAAATAGCTATTTAGCAGAAATATTGCCTACTGCTCCTTTAACAGACTAAAGTATCTCTTTAAGTGCCTTCCAAGAGAGCCCCCCCTGTCATAATCCCTTTCAAATCGTCCCAGTTGTCTTGTTAACCCCCTTCCCAAGAGGTCTGACCTTACCTGTCAGGTCAGGGAGGTTTCATTGCGCTCTCCATTACCATGAGATGGCTTGGAAGTCCACACATTGTCACACATTATCGATTGTTTATTCCACATAAAGTCTGATTCTTATGAGCCTGTATTCATGTGACTTTTTTGACAATCTGTACTATGTGAAATATTCTCATATCGTATCCTAGTAAAATGTGTTTATGTCACTGCCTTACAATATAGTATAAAAACATTAAGGTTAAATCACAGCTAAGATCAAAAGACCCATTCTAAACCCTTTCCATTAGCTCAACAATCTTTTTGGAGAATGAACATAATTATATAGCTTATATATGGTGTCAGATGTGAAATATGCTTTGGGTATGCATTGGAAAGGAAACAGTGGAAATATGTAAAACATATGCTTGCATTATGAAATGAAACTGTTTCTGTTTGAATCTTCAGTGTAACAGTTAGTTTATTCTAAGGAAAGCCCGTAAGGGGAGGTCTTCAAAGGGCCAACTGCCATCCTAGAATCACCGAGGCCCAGCCTCCATAATGAGAGGGAGGCAGAGAAGTCAGGGGAACCTCCCATGGATGGAGGCTTATAATGAATACTTGGACACCAGACTGCTTTACATCCCTCTGGTTTCCTCTCCCTGCTCCTGTTGCTATTTCTGAAACTAAGCTGAGTGCAATGGCAAGTTCAACTGTGGGTGGACACGCTACTTTCCATCGCCCCCAGACGCTTCTATTTGGGTTGTATTCAGAAGGTACAATTACCGTTCCTCTCTAGCCCATCTAACAGCCGGGACACACCCAGCCATGCCCTTTAGTACAGCTGCACGCCTCTCGCTAGCTACTCAAACTGAATCCTGTCTTGTGAAAAATCTCTGTAGCTCGGCCATGTTAACTGTGACCTTGTGATGTCTGCTTCACCTGTGCAGGGCAGACACTGCAATACAAGACAGGCCCTGGCCCTGTGAGCAGCCTGCCCCTTGCCCAAGACTCCAGCGTAACCACTTTGAGTTCATTTAGTAAAAAGGGTTGGGTTTAGTGGCCAAAACTCCTCCATTGGTCTTCCATGTTAAGCGGAGCAGCCTGTGATGGCTGCATGGGCTGCAGCTGAACCAGTAGAGAGCGGCTAACAAGAGAGCTGTACTCCCACTCTGCTCCACTCTCAAATTGTGAATGACAACATCTTCTTGCAGCTGGGGCGGATTGGCGGCAGAGGCTTGCATTTTAGAATGCTAACTCATTAGCATTTTTAAGAGACTTTAAAAGAGAAAACCGAAAGAAGTTAACTTTCCCATGTTGTTCTTTGCTCTGGAGGCTCCAGATTTAGCAGGTGTTGCAGGATGAGCCCCCAGTAGCTGATCATCAAATGCATCACCTCTCTCTTTTGTTTCTGCACCGCTTGTCTCTGGGCAGGAGAGAAGCCTTTTATCTGCGAGATCTGCGGCAAAAGCTTCACCAGCCGGCCCAACATGAAGCGCCACCGGCGGACGCACACCGGTGAGAAACCGTACCCCTGTGAGGTGTGCGGCCAGCGCTTCCGCTTCTCCAACATGCTGAAGGCGCACAAGGAGAAGTGCTTCCGGGTCACCAGCCCCGTGGTGCTACAGACCGCCAGCCCCGCCCCACCGCTCCGACTCTTCTCCAGCCCCCAGTCCACCTCCGGGCCTGGCCCGGTCCCCCCGGGGGCCCAGCCTTCCGCCCCCTCCATGGTGTCCGTGAGCCCCTCAGATGGAGCTCTGCCCCCCCAGGCCCCCGGGGGCCACACCTTCTCCCACCTGCAGCTCCACGTCGTGCCTGCCAACCACCACCCCCTCTCCACCCAGCAGCACCACCCAAGTGCCCCTCAGCACG
>OMOU01000192.1:5414-18084 GCA_900312585.1 Malacocephalus occidentalis
TTCACAATTCAAATACACACACAAACACACACACAATTAGGCAAAAAAAAAAGTATTACCTAATATAAAATACAAACCAGCATATATGTGAGAGAGAGAGAGAGAGAGAGAGAGAGAGAGAGAGAGAGAGAGAGAGAGAGAGAGAGAGAGAGAGAGAGAGAGAGAGAGATGAAAGCCCCTCTCATAAAGTCATCAGGATTGACTTTTAGTATTTGACAGCATGGAGAGAAATCACAACAAAGAAAACAGGAACTTAGTTCATTTATAATGTGAAACAGTTGTCGGTGGGCTGGAATGGTTTGTTAGAAACTAATTTCAACACATTTCAACACGGTTTTTCACTCTCCTTGTCAGTCATCTCATCAGCCACATCACCTCCACCTGTTCCCCGTATTCATTAACTCTCTCTAGTTCATCTCCTCCGTTCCACTTGTTCACCACCAGATTGTGTCTTAGATTTCTCATGCAAGACTCTCCAGTGTGATTCCACTGGTATTTCTGTCCCACACACACACACACACACACACACTCAAATTGTTTGTCGACCTCACCCTGCCCACTGTCTTGTTGATCTGGATCAGGCCACAGCACACCAGTGATTCTAAATGGGAGTTTGAGGGTAAAACAGGATGCTCCATCTGCCTCTCTCCATCTGTGTCTCTCGATCCCTCCATCAATGCTTACCACCAGCATGTATCCATGTCTACACTACACTTTAGTCTTTGTGAATCCCTCTCCCCCTTTTCCACGATCCTAGAGTCAGGTGTAGGACTGCAGCACTGCGGGTGTGTGTTATAATCATCATCGTATGCATCCTATCCGTAACCGAGGACCACTCAGTTGATTTCCTCTCTGGAGTTGTCATGCCAATTAAGTCTCTTGACCTTGACCGCTTCAAAACCATTAGTGAGCCAACGTCATGTTGATTATTTCCTTTTCCCACACCCCCTCTGTGTGGCGGAAGCATGCCGCTGTTAGCCGCGTGGCGCGGCGGGCTAATCACGCACACACTACGCTACATTTCAGTAGGCGGCTTATTAGCAGCACCAGCACCACTGGTTGCTGTTTCTCACGAGGCAGCATGATAGTATATAGTCCTGTACCTATTACACGATACCATCTCATCAAGTGTGTGTGTGTGGGGGTGATCAAGGTCATGTGTGTGGAGGACATGGACAAAAAAAACTGAAAAGTCAATCACCGTGAAATTCTTTTCTGTGGTGTAGTTCTTGAGGACAACAGTTCCCAAATGCAGTGGAACAGCCTCTCTTGGTGCACGGCACTTCACTGCACGTTTGGACATCAGGGCTTTTTTCAATTGCTGTAGTTCTCGATAAATCTTCCAGTAAATAACCTTGAAATGAATGAATATTGTGAATTCGAGAGTGGGAGAACTACAGGGTGCTCTGCTGGTTACATATGTTCTGAAGAATTGGTTTGGCCCTAAGAAATGTGATTTACTGTGAATAACTTGCTGTGCTCCCATACACCAGCAGCACGTCTGGCTACTCGACCCTCTGACATTGTGGAGTGAATTTGAAGCCCTGTCCTCCCCGCCCCCCCTCCTCTCACCTCACGTTTATCTGACAAGTGATTAAAGGTGATCACACTGAGTCCTCTGTCAGCTGACTCCAGCTTTTACTCACAGCCTGCAGTGGGCACGCACACAGGTGCCTCTGCGTCTCTTCGCCATGACAACACAATTAGAATTCTGAGAAGAGGAACAGCTGTTGTAGAGGCTCCGGTGGCCCTACACGTGCACCTTGTTTCACATTAACGGGTTGTATATCTACCCAGCAGGAAGTCTCCATCGCTCAGAAATGCTCAGTTATTTTTTGAAGATTTTGGGCTGAAATGCATTTATGACTGTTGGGAAGTGGTCCACGTGGCTCCAGGTATTTCTTGTGTCTCTTTGTCTGTTTGTCTCCTTCTCTTGGTGTGTGTGTGTGTGTCTGTTCGCCCGGCTGATTGATAGTCTGATCCAGTCTGCGGTACATCTCCCCGGTTCTTCACCCATTCTTGGCCTGATCATCGGTTCCACTGTCGTGGTTACGAGCTGAACAGTGTGTTCAAGGCTGTCTGGCCAGCCTCGTTCCCCTTAACCTGCCAATAACCCCCTTTTCATTTGATCACATTTGATTGATGGTGTCTGCATATGTAACACAAGCCAAACAAACATGATACATTGAATGACACTCATTTGTGTCCTCTATCTCGCTGTTGCTTAAGACGCATGTTTTGAGATCAAAATGGGGACGCAAAATAACATGTCAATGAAATGTAAATGAAATCCATTTGTTTGAAGGAGAATGAAAGTCTGCGTTTGTCTGCCCTACAAGACGCAACAGATCAAATCTCTCAAATGGAAACCTCTCGCTGAACTCTCACTGTCGTAGTTGGAACAAAATTGAATTGCTATGCCCTTTCGAGCCTGCTATGCAACTGATTCACGTGTGTGTCGTTTATTTATCACATTGAACAGCGCTGAAAACAAGATGGCGCCACCCATCAACAACACCGCCATGGCGATGCTGTTAACTAGTCTGAAGGCACCGTGTCTAATGACTGCGTATGCGTGACAACACACACATGCGTTAATGTAAGATTACGGCGCACAACATCACTGCACGGAACAGAGTGTGTTATGGTGAATTATGCCCAAAGAGCTCACTGCAGTACATGTATCATACATTGTTTGCTACATTTTAGCAAACGCTCCTCACACACGCCGTCAAAGTGGTTCCTGCAACACCAGCAGACCGGGAGTTGCTGAATAAATCGGTTTATTGCAGAGTTGGAACAAGTATCTCAGTCAGAGCAGGAGGTAAAGTGTGATATGTCAGCGCTCTCCCGGGGGTGTGACTGGTGGAACCTGTGGGTGTTGATGACATCAAGCATCACCGCCCCAGTTCATCAGACAGAGGCCAGGGGAGGCCGCTTACATCGGCCTCCAACCACACACTCAACAATCGGAAATGAGTTAAGGCTTCCTCACCTGGTCCATTTGTCCAAAGAGAGGCAGCAACATATCGCTAGTGGTACATAAACATGAGAATAGAACAAGATAGCTAGGATAACATCCTTCCATCCATCCATCCTGCTCTCCCCTTTCTCCATCCATCTCCACCCACCCATCTTCACCCATGTGGTATTAGCACCGCAGTGCCTCTGTAGCTAGCTAGTGCCGTCAGATCGCGTTACCTTTAATTGAGCGCTAATTGAATTGAGCTGCCATTAATTGCAGGAGTGTGTCCACTCGCAGCTGTGCTCAGGCAGTCACCTTGATTACTCTCCTGTTGCTAACAGCAGCCCAGGTCGCTTAATGACAGGAAACAAGTTCCTCAATTTGTATGTCAGCATATGCCGGGGCTGTGTGTCTCCAGTAGGTCAAGGTGTGCGGCTGTCTTCGGCTGTGTGTGTGTGTTTTAGTAATAACAGGGTTATGTTGGAGACCTTCTCAAGGATGAAAGCTTGTGATAATCTGACTTTGAGATACTTATCATCGGTCCAGTTTCATAATGAACCTGCTTATCTCATGTGTGTTTGTGTGTGTGTGTGAGAGAGAGAGAGAGAGTGTGTTTGTGTGTGTGTGTGTGTGTGTGTGTAGTGACATTGAACGAGTTAATAATAGATAATAACAGATAATAATTCTGGATCTAAAGGAAACAATGTGTCTTGTTAACAAACACCTTTATCACCATCCAGCCTCCTCTATTAGGCTGATATCATGCAGTAGATCATGAGATCATTGTGCTACAGACATCTCAAATGAGCCCTTGCATCACTATTAATACTATAACAAGGACTATTTGTCTTTGTTATAGTAATCAGTCATAGTATTATACTATCACAAAGGGGTAGACATACTGCCCTTTGGTTGAAATGAATGTCAATTCACATCAAACATGATCCAATAGAGTAAGTATTGGCACTAGAAGCTCATTTTAAGAGCTGATGACAGCTGTGGGTTCGGGAGGAAAAACATTTGTGTTCCAGTAAAGTGGCCAACCAAACCATTCCCCCTGTTCCCCTCAATCTAATTCTAAATAAGCAGCGTTTCCTGCAATCTAATCATGCAATTTGGAATTAGATTTTTTCCATTTATTTCCTTCATTTCACTATTGTATATCATTTGAAAATAGCTTGGCCTTTGTGCTAATACTGCTGGATACTGTCTATATTACTGTGTAAGTACAAGCCAGTCTGTACATTCAAATGCTATCTCACTTCTCGTTTAGATTGCTCTGCAATCCTGGCCCACTTTATTTATAGATATACAGTATATATATATATATATATATATACAGTATATATATATATATATATATGTGTGTGTGAGAATTGATTCGATCATCATTGGAATGGGCAGGCCAGGCTACAGCCCCATTGATTGGGGTGTTTAGACAACTTCATTGAGTGCAGACCAGGACGTCACAACCATTACAAGCCTCCACGCCTGGGAGTCTGTTTGCAGTCTAGACACTGAAAGTTCAGCCAAGCAAGCACACATTGTTCTGCTTTGTCGTGTCATGAATTATGAATTAGAGAAATACACTTTTTAATAATGACGGAAAAAAATGTTTTTTTTGTCAGTAATGGAAATAATGTGATGATAGGTTGGGCTTTGGCATTCACACAACACAATGAAGGAGCACCATAATTGCTGTGCCACGATTAGCCATTCATTAGCATCTCCAGTCATCTGTGGTCACTCAGCGAGCTTCCCAGCGACAGAAGAACAAACAGGTTGTTCCTCAACCAATCAACAGGCGAGGTCTGGAGTGTTGCACAGCTTTGGGTTGGATGCCAATATCATATTAATAATACTATAATAATAATATTCCCCCCAATATGATTAGAGTCACTCATATTTATTCAAATACTAGGATGTCTATTGTTGGGGGACAGGGGAAAATTAAATAATAGGCCACCATACAAACCCAAATGCAGTAAAAAGGTGTGTGTGTGTGTGTGTGTGTGTGTGTAAATATGCATGTTGTCCATGGAGCTGTGTCTGAAGCATCACACTTGTGGAGCTGTGGAGCTGTGGCCTCACAATAAACCATCACGCATGACAAAGAAGACCCACGGATGAGTTCAAGTGTACATGTGTGTGAATGCTTTGTACTGTCTGAACCAGCCCACGCTGGCTCTGCTGGCACACACACACACACACACACACACATATACTCACACACACACGCACACGCACACACACACTCACACGTGCGCGTGGGCATGTAGGCACGCACACGCAGACACGAGCAGGATCAGCTGCAGACACACCGGCCCACACACACTTACTGGCAGTGGCCAGATTCATTATTCAGATGACTGTACTTCAAGGCACTTTCATCTTTCCTAAACAATTATCCACAACAACATTTGTGGCCGGACTTCCAATTGAAAAGTGTCTCATTGCATGATGAAGTTGATTTTCAATTTTTCAATTTGGATGTTAGTATATTATCTGTACATGATGTCAGGATTCAGAATTTAAGAATTTAGTGATTTGCTGAAAAAGTCAATCGCTGGCTGAGAAAGGTTTTGTTTAATACTGGTGTACGGAAAAAATAGATTCACTAAATAATCACTCTTCCTGTCATCTATGATTCTGAATTGGTCCACAATTGATCCACAACCTCTGTAATTTCTCTCTCTCTCTCTCTCTCTCTCTCTCTCTATATATATATATATATATAATTGTTTTCCCTTTTGTCTTAGGTTCACCTTTGTGTGTTTACATTATTGTTCAGTTGATAAATTATATATTTTTCAAATCTAAAAACAACAGAACCATTTGCACACTTTATTCTGCTTTCATGCAATCATTTCCTTCATCATTTCCTGCCTTTCTTAGCGCCCAACAGACTGGAGGAGTCCAGTATCCCTATTATTCTGACATGCTGGAGGAAAGTCTCTTGCCACAAAGCCACATAATGTAGCTTTCCTGGTGTTCCTCCTAAAGGACACAGGCAGGATTGTGGTGAAGTCCAGTTTATTGTACATTTTAAGATATTACATGAAATTAACAGAGCAGGTGGTACATGTGAGCATGCTGGCACTCCCCCCCCCAGGTGTGTGTGTTGATGGCTGACTTAAGCTGTGGTGCCCTGATGAGCCAATGCACCACATGGAGCCCCACCCCCCAGACTCTAACTGGGCCTGGTGAGGCTGTAGCCCCACTCACCCAGACTCGAACTGGGCCAGGTGAGGCTGATTAAGACAGCCACCAAACACACACTCCAACACCAGCCTTTCCTGTTGTTTCACTTTTTGCCTGTCCCCGGGTCTTCACCTGCCATTTTGGATTGTCTGCCTGCTTCTGACTGGCTGAGAAGATGGGTAGTTTCTCGTGGGCCCCATCGGGTGGTCGCGTGGGTTGAGCGATCCGGTGGTGGACGGTCTGGGTCTCCAACTAGGCCTCGTTCACGGATCTGCGTGGAGACGATGGTGAGTGTAGTTGGACTTGTGAGTGATGACTCACTCAGCACAGGTTGTGAAAGGGCAGTGAATGAAGGATCTTGGGGAACCAGTATTGTGGAGGCCCTACACCCCTTCAGGTCGTACGTGTTTATTTATAGCATTGTTTTTGGCCTTGTGCAACACTGTAAGGTGTAACCACATGTAGACTTGGCAGCTCATTTTCTCCTCAGATGATTTTCTCATGTGCCCCTCTTTATGCAGCTGAAGCACAGATTTTTGCTCATAAGAAGTCCTTATGAAGACACTTCTTCAATTTCTTGGACTGTTCCATAGCATCCACCCTGACAAAACAAGCAGGGTTTGGGAAATGCACAGAGTAGCTACAGCTGTGGTGAAGCCTCTCTTGTTATCACTTCTGCTGTGCAACCTCTAATCCACTTGACCTTTAGCTTGGCTCCTTGAGACAAAGTCCCCAACACTGGGTGCAAGGCTTCCTTCGCTTGCTTGTTGACAAAGTCCACAAGGTCATTGAACTTGCCTCTGCAATTTTCCCTGTCCTGAATACCACAGACCATGCTTCTCCACCTTTCCTCAGCTTGTATGGGAGTTGGTAATAATAGCATGCATGTTAGCTGCATTGTCCAAATCTATCATGTACTCCACATCGGCCATTGCATGACAACATCCCGTGAGATAGATAACAGTGTAGCTCTCTCCAATTCTGCTGTTAGACAAGTAGACAAAGCAGAAGATGATGCATGAGAAGAATGCACAGAAGCTACCTTGGAGCCATGCTTTAAATCGAATCTAATGAAGAGAAAGATGCAACGAATACATGATCTGATGGATGCGCCTCTTCTTTGCGTTTTGTAGCTTCAACAATGCGTAGATGAGTTTCATCCATCCAAGCGTTAGCCCTCTCAGCAAAATCCTAAATACAAATGCAGTAAATAGGTGTGTGTGTGTGTGTAAATATGAATGATGTCAATGGAGCTATGTCTGAAGCACCACACTTAGCATGTATAGCGGTGGCCTCACAATAGACTAACACAAAGAAGACCCAGGGATGAGAGGAGAGGAGGGAGGAGCAGGAGAGGATGAGGAAGAACACGGATCAAGTCAAGTCAAGTCACTTTTTTTGTATAGCCCCTAATCGCAGTTACAGTCTCAAATGGGTAACAAAGCATAACAATTTTAAACAACAAAGCACAGATGGTAATGGAATAGTAATTGCGAGGTGGTGCTGACTGGGGAGCAAGCTGGTAGCCATCAGGTGGGGTGGCCAGGAATCCAGTCATGATCACAGCAGCATCCTGAATGGGAGACATGATGGTTAGATAGAGCACAGGGAAAGAAAGGCAACCTCCACCCTAATACCAATCGGCAGCCAAGGTAGGCTAGCGCTGAACGAGTGAATGATTTAGCGGTAATTGGAGCTGAGGGGCACTCCTAGCAGCCACAACAAGGGTAAATAGGTGGGTTTTAAGTCTAGCTTTAAATATATCAGCAGAGTCAGCCTCCCTGATTACAGGTGGCAGACTGTTCCACAGATAGGGCGCTCAATACGAGAACCCCCTGTTTCCTGCTGATTTTTTATTCACTTTTGGAATTGATAGAAGGCCAGCCCCTGAAGACCGGAGAAGGACAATAGGGAACAGTTCTGGTAATACGTTTCACGTGCTGATTAAAAGAAAGCATAGAGTCCAACAGGACACCAAGACACTTGACGCAAGGCCTTTGGGAAATAGTAGATCCCTCAAGGCACAGTGAGACTTTTTAAGTTGTGTTCATGTTTCGGGCCGATGATTATCATCTCAGTTTACCTGTATTTAGTTCCAGATAGTTTTAGAATTTGTAGAATTTTTTCGAATTTCTATATTATTACTCTCTGTTCCTTGTTTGTAAAAACTAAGACAATACATCTCATTCAAGATGCAGGAAGGTTATTTGTCACAAACACATACAGGATATGCAGTGAAATGAAAAGTGGCAATGCCCAGCGAAATGTGAGAACACTACAGATAACTCGAACGGGAGGAAGTGAGGTCAGAGTTCACAGTCCTGGCCTGAGGATAGAAACTGTGTCCGTATGTTGTGTATGTTACTGTATTATTACTGAATTACAGCACACCCCTCATTTATTATTTGGATGTATTCATCATGTAGGTTTATTATCTCATATGTAATGTGACTAATGACTGTAAGGTTAGTGGGTTAACGTAAGGAGAGGTCACACCTTAGGGCTCTGATATGATATGAATGACATGGAGACAACAGGTCATAGGAATGTTGTTCACAAGGGGATTTGGATTGGAATGTTAACCGGGAGGATACCATTTGTGTGAGTGTGTGGAGTACGCCAGCACGGTGTGTTTTGAGAATTAGCGTGAGTAAATAGTTTATGTGTTCGATGTGATCGATTTCTGGCCAATGACAATATCGGCATTAGCAACGGAAGGCCGATGGCAGCTGTGAGCCCATCACACAGTCTCGTTATGACACTGTGATCGACTAATTAGCTTGAGTTGATCGGCAACACACTGCCAATTAGAGGTGGCGGTTTTACAACGTCGGCTACGGTCTGCGTGTCCGGATTCATTTCATAACACACATGCTATCTGTGGGCAGCCTGCTCAACTGTGCTTATCATTGTGTGGTGTTGTCTCAAGAGTTTGGGTACATTATATATATTATATATATATACAGTATATTCTTTATGTTTGTCTGTTTCTGCGCCCTTTTGCCTTTCAGTTAGCCAATTGCATTTGTGAGGTGGTCGTATATACGTACAGAATATCCTGACACACTGCAGGAGTCTCCACCGCCAACATTACCCATGCTACATCTCACTCTAAAGCATACATGCTGGTCTATACATAATTGAACAGCATCTGTATCTATTTTGCACATACAATTTCGATTAAGTCTGGGTGTTTGCAAAAGAAGAATTTATTCAACAATGTTTCATTTTCAAACATCAACTGATTTTGTCTTCTATCTGTCTTCAGGCAAAAGATGAGCCTGCAAAATGTGATCCTTGGTTTGTTGGATTTGTATCTCATGAATAAGGATGCTTCCTTTACAAAGTACTTACAAGCTGGACACATGGTTACGTTTTTTCTATTTAAATTGTGTTAGAAAGCATTGAGGAACTTGGTCCCCTCCACCCTTTTCCCCTCAAACCCTGTTCAGGCCAGCAGCATCTTGAGTCATCTGCAAAATTACACCTGGTATCCAACCAACAACAACACACAATGCATTTTCTCCATTGGCTCCAGGGCTTCATTTGTAACCCAGGAGGTACCGCAACAATGCTGAAATAACACACCTGAAAACACAGCCATGAGGAACACAAACACGAATCATGCCCACAAGTGTGGGACTTCCAAGTTTTCATTAGCTTACTCATTTCATCATTTCACAGCACAAATGCCCACTAGCATAGCTGTGGGGCTTACAGTGAGTCACCCAATCATATGCTAAAACATTTAGAAACCCGATTCTCCCAACAGCACAACAGGTGACAGTGAACAGGCCAGGTTCACAGAATCCCGCCAACACAAAATGGGACATATGCAAATGAGCTCACAACAAGCTAACAACCAATAGCGCTGATGCTAGCTAACATTGTCTGTATATGTACATTTGTGTACGTTTACATATTTCAGTATTAGTTCTATTCTTGTGAACTACAAAAGCAGAACCTGACCTTCCAGCTTCCAGATCCACTGAGCCAACTGTATACATCTGTAAAAAAAAACCTGGATATGTATGTTCTGTTATGTTCAACATAATTCTTTGCCCAAATAAATGTTCCTACCTTCCCTCCTTTTACGCTCTATCAGATAAATTCAAGCATTGAATTTACTGTTGGACTAAACTCCAAGCACCCCCATCATCTCTGCTATGTGGTCTCCCACGCATCCAAAACTCTGGGCCCTGTCACGTTCCCAACACTTCAGGCTTCAGGACTCCTTCAGGGGGTGAATATTATCATGCCCCTTCTATGTGTCCAAGGCATGAGTTGTTTCCTTCTTAATTCTAATGGCATCTCCCCTGTCTCAACCTGCAGAGCACATATGGGAGAGGTCTTAACAGCCCCACAATGTACCCTGAGAGCTTGTATCCCATCTAGTGTTGACCAGCGTGTTTTGGCTGCTGAACCATCAGCAATACATCCAGAATAAATCAAGCCGACGTACATCGCCTTTAAAGAGGTTCTATCAGCTCCCCACTTCAACCCAGGTACACATCTCATAACATGGATGACTTTCTCACATGTATCTGTTACCTTATTACCTCATTCATATGTTCTGACCATGTTATTCTGGAGACAAAAGTTTAGTCCCCTCAATCTCTCCAGATGTCTGCCATCCATATTCAATATCTCCTTCTCCTCAATCTTGTTCCTAGTGTCTTCTCAAGAGAAAATGTAAACCTCAATTATACCCCCATCGCATTCACTAATGAATTCCCTCCTGCATTTTCCTTTACAATATATTCCACATTCCTCCCTCTTTTCCATAGAGCTCCATCATCTGTGTAGATGGATTTCCCCATAGCTGGTGCTATTCTAGAAAACACTTAATGAATCATCAGAATAAATCACAAAGGGCGAATCACACTTCCTTGAGGCGTTCCGTTCTCCACTGCATACTTGCTAAACATCACCTATCCTCACCTGAATAGCTCCCCCAAAGAGGAAGTCCTTAATCCAATGAAAAACTCGCCCTTCAACCCCAGTCTTGTGTAATTGAATCAAAAGCCCTTCTTTCCACATCTTGCCATAAGTCTTTTCTATGTCCAAAACACAGCTACCAGCTTCCCTAGAGCTTTCCTCACAGTCGCCTCCAAGCTAAAAAACAGAATCCATGGTGGCCCGCCCTCTCCTAAACCCATGTTGATGACCTGCTAGTATTATCCTCTCAAGGTAGTATGTTAACCTTTCTGTTATCATGTGTTCCATTATTTTACCACCATGTGACGTAAAGGCAATTGGACGGTTGGTTTTGTCGGATATTTACCTGACTTTCTAATTGTTATCACTACAGCCTCCTTCCATCTTGCTGGCAGCATCCCTTCCTCCAATACTCCATTAAACAAGTTCAGAATCTTTACTAACCCAATAACCCCACGATGTTTTCGCTTGGTATAGCAGATCGGGTCATTCCCTGGAGTGGTATGACCCGATGCATCAATTGCTCTCCTGCAAAGTGAATGGGGCATATAGTGCATCCTTTGTATCTTTCCTTCCTAGCACACCAAGATTGTTTGATTTCTTTCCGTGTTCCCTTCCTCTGAAAGGTTGTCTGACTCTGCTGTCTCATCATTATCTCTCATTACAGGATAATCCCACACATTCTCTGAACCGTTTGCACTTCTCCCACCGCTGTTGTTCTACCTATTTTATCACAAGCCCATGTCTTTCTAACAAGAGCCTGTGCTTTCTTGTATTGTATAAAACGCCGCCAATTATGGGGATTTTTGTAGGTATTCTGAATGTGTTCTTTCTTTCTTTCTTTCTTTCTTTCTTTCTTTCTTACTACAGTATTCTGTCCACCATGGGTGCACCACAGACTCCTCTCCTCTTAATCCTTCTTTACTTCTAGGAGTTTACCCTGTTGCTGCTTTATATATTGCTGTCCCTATTTCTTAATTCAATTTATCCACATCCCCATTCCCCGCAATGATCCTCATATTCTGTTCACACGACTTTTGGAATGTGTCCCATCCTCCCATCCTTCCTAAAATGCCATTTCCCTGCTCCTCCTCCTGCCACCAGTTGGATAGCGATCACTCCCTGTTGTTAATTCCTCCCATAACTCCATTCACAACTCCTAGCCACTACATTTGGGATGAGGGTAAGATCAAGGGCACATTGATTTCCTGTGTTCACATCTATTCTGGTTCCTCTCTCATTATTTAATCTGACCATTGCTGTCTGTTCTAGTTCTACCCCACAGCGTGCTATGAGAATCAAAATCTCCACATCACTCTACACCTATCTTGGCCCTTGCAGTATGTTCAGCTCCAACCTGTTACATGAGTTAGTTGATTATCCCCGTCTCCCCTCCTGCTAGCTCCTCCTCCAACCTGTTACATGGGTTAGTTGATTATCCCCATCTCCCCTCCTGCCAGCCACAACTCTTCTCCTGCATATTCCTCCCCTTTCCTCAGCAGCTACATGGGATTCCTTGCTTGATAAAAGTAGCACATCCTCCCCCCCCCCCCCCTCTCTATCTCC
>OMOU01000197.1:3035-14364 GCA_900312585.1 Malacocephalus occidentalis
ACACTTTCCTTATTGATTTTTTTACACTGCGTTGTCAGTCCTACTGTGCATCCGATAACTGCTGGTGGGTGAGAAGGGCCTGGGGGGTGTGTGTGAGGCGGGGTCCGCACACCTGTAGCGGAGGGGGGATGGTTGGTTGGGAGGGGGCTGTTTGATTTTTAAACAGCGTTAGCATACAGTATATACGGAGGAACAGTATACGGGCCCGCCTACGGGGCAACTTGATGCACAGGGAGGGTCGAGAGGCACATGATTCACCACTTGATACACATGATACAGTATCTATCAATACTTCTGGAGTCAACATTTACAGCTGTATTTTATATATAACTATTATGTATATTGTGTTAGCGTATTATCATATTATGTATACTGTGCTGCTCAAGGTATGAGTATATATATATATATATATAATCCCATAATCCCATGAGTATATATATATATATAATCCCATTAGACCTCATGTTGTCATTATGCATTGCACATAAGATGGTTACGACTGAGTAGGAGTCAGAATTCAGTTCTTTCAGTCCCTGAAGATGCATTGCTCTTTCAGTAAACCATATGACACTTATCTCCCATTAATGCCATATGTTTGCAGCAGGTGTCATTGTGCACGACAACAGTCCACTGCATCTTCCATCACTAGCACGAGTAGCTGCAACTTCTGAGTAATGTATACTTTTCCATAGCAATAACCTCTTATCTGAATCAACATGTGGTACAATAATCATAGTGCGTCACCTCATGAGGTGGCACTTTCAACAAAACATTCCCCTTGTAATTCACTTTTTAGAACTGTGTTATAACTTGAATAAAATCACCCACCCAGTAACTCTTAATTCTTAAGAACAGTAACAGAAATCTCACTCTTATTAGCTATATTAAACATTTACCCCAAATATTTAACCGATATCTGCCAGAGTTACTTAATCATATGGCATTGTGGGCAGCCCCAACCTATGGTAAGTAAACATTCATTTCTGTTTTCTCTGTCTCAAAGGAGACATTCTCTCCCCGACAGGTGACATATCAGCATCCTCTTCCTCATCACTGCCTGCCGACTCTGGAGATTCAGGATCCCTCTCAGCGCCCTGTGTGCCAATGTCATTCTCTGATGACTCCATCTTCTGCACCGGCAGGAAGTCACATGGCAGCAGGAGGTTCCTATGGAGAACTCTGGTGTTATCTTGATGTTTTCCTTGTGTCACGACAAACACTCAATCTTCCCAAAACGATCTCAGTTCCCCTGGTCCTCCCTTTCCATTGAGATTTCGGACCAGCACGCTTTCCTGTCATATTATTTATAGTATTTTTCCTAATTTTCCCTCTTTACATGCTGTGTCTGAGGCCAGCTTGTAAGCATCACCCATTCGAGCTTTCCATTTCTCAGTATAATCTCTGTGGGATGAGCCTTGGTTCTTTGCTGTGAGGCCAAACATCAGGTCAAATGGGAGCCTAGGGTGCCCAAACAAAATAATGTAGGGGGCATAGCCAATGGCCTCGCTACGTCTGCAATTATAAGCATGGACCACTTTTGCCAAGGAAGCTTTCCAATCTGCTTTAGCCGTCTCTGGGAGGTTTCTGAGCATGGCCAGCAGTGTCCTATTAAATCTTTCCACCTGGCCATTCCCCTGTGAGTGATATGGTGTGGTCCTGGACCCTTTAACTCCACTATATTCCTGCAGCTTCGCAAACAGCTTGTTTTCAAACTCTTTCCCCTGGTCGTGGTGGAGTCTTGTGGGGAAACCGAATCTCAGCACAAAATCTCCATAGATCTTCTCTGCAGCTGTTTTGGCAGTTTTATCTTTGCAGGGGTAGGCCTGAGCAAACCATGTAAAGTGGTCCATCACCACAAGAATATATTCATATCCTCCTTTACATTTCTCCAAATGTAAGTAATCAATGGCTACTAGCTCGAATGGATATGTGGTGACAATGTTGGTGAGGGGAGCTCTGGTTGGCTTGTTGGGATGCTTGTTTTTTAGACCGCTGCACACCCGTGTTATATGATGCTCAATATCCTTCTGCATGTGAGGCCAATAAAAGCGGTCTCTGATGAGAGTCAACACTCTCTCTACCCCAAGGTGACCCATTTCTTCATGCAGTTCTTTATACACAAGCTTATGGAACTTCTTAGGTAGGAGTAGCTGTGTCCAGCTGGCTGTCTTTCTGTACAGTAAGCCATCATCATTCATTTGCAATTTCTGTTATTCCCTTGCCAGAGCAGCTATGTAATTGTTGCAGGCCTGTTTTCCACCTTTTGGCCAGTGGTCTGTGGTGAAGCACTTCCCCAAGCACCGGATCCTCTTCTTGTGCCTCTCTCAGAGCTGTTTTGGGAATTTCCACAACAGACATCCTCACTTCCCTGTTGTCCTCAGCTATCACTGTGAAAATGTCTCAGAGGGCACAGCCAGGGCTCACTTCCTTGCAGCTGAACAGCCAGAGCCTCAGTCACACTGTTTATGACCTCAGGTGCCACTGCTTGTGTGCAGGTTGTATGTACTGTTCCATATCCAAGGGCATGCGTGAGAGGACATCAGCATCCCGATTAGACGTGCCGGGTCGGTACTTTATGGAGAACTGGAAGTCAGCGAGTTCAGCTACCCACCGGTGGGTGGTTGCATTCAGTTTGGCTGTGGTGAGCACATATAGTGGATTGTTATCTGTATAGACTATGAATGGTGGAGAATAATAGATAGTCCCTGAATCGCTCACATATGGCCCACTTCAGGGCAAGAAACTTCAACTTTCCTGAGTGAAGATGGTCGTTTTTCTCAGGGGTGGTTCGAGTCTTGGACCCATGTGGGATCGCAGCCAGCTTTCCATGTTGCCTCTGGTAAAGTACTGCCCCGAGCCTCTCCTAAGACTGGTGGCTGAGAGAGGAAATCAATTAGTTGACAGAGTATTTGTCTATGTTCGGCTGACCACACAATTGGGTGGGAGGACGGCATCTGGCCCCCTTTGTTATGTGTTTTCTTGTTATAGTTTCTTTGCTTGTGTTTTCCTTTTACAGGCTTTTCTGTAGAGAGGAGGTCATAGAGAGGCTTTGCTATGCGTGAGAAGTTTGGGATATAGCTGCGATAATAGGAGATGAATCCCAACAACTTCCTCACTTCCCAAATAGTGGTGGGGTTCCTCTGTTTTAATGCCTGGACAGAGACAATGTCTGCAGGGTCCATGGTATGGCCATCCTCGGTTACCAGCCTCCCCAAGAATCTTACCTGATTTTTGAAGAGCTCACATTTTCTTGCTGTTAATTTAACTCCATGGCTGTCATAACACTGCAGGACCCTCCTCAGATTGTTCAAGTGGTCCTCAAATGTCTGAGAGTGAACCAGGTTGTCTCCAGGTAAGGCAAACATATTTAATCTCGTAGCCCCACCAGACATTCCTCCATTGACCTCTGAAACTCTGCAGGAGCAGATGACAAGACAATGGGAATCCTCACCCACTCATACAATCCCCATGGTGTAATAAATGCAGTGAGGGGGCGACTTGACTCCTCCAGGAAACTCTGGTGATATGCCTTCCCTTGGTCGAGGACAGAAATCCAAGAACGTCCCTTCAGGGTATTGAGCATGTCCTGTATACGTGGGATTGGATGGCAGTCAGGGATTGACTTCCTGTTTAACTCCCGATAATCACAGCACAGGCGGAGGCCCCCATCCTTTTTGCATGCATACGATGGGATTGGAATAGGGGGATTTGGACTTAGCTATCCATCCTCTGTTTAACAAATCTTCAAGGTACTCTTTTACCTCTTTATGAAATGGCAACTTGTGGGTATGGTTCCCCCGTCATACTCATCCCAGGCAAAAACATTGCCTTCCTCCCTCAGTAGCTGCCTCACGTTCTGCTGCTGTGCTGGGGGGAGGTGAAGGACTGGAGGGTCCCAAATGCCTTCACTGCTACTGTTTGTTCCGTCTCCTTGTTCTATTATTTGATTTCCTGCTGCTGGTGTTGATATTTGTTCAGTGGTTGGCATCATTATTCCTGTCTGGTGTATTTCGACTGGTTTTGTGTTAGCTGGGTATATGGTATGGACACTCTGGGTTAGTCTGACTACAGTTCTTGGGGGTAGTAAGATCTCATGACCTGTGTTATTTGTGATTGGCAGGGTAAGGTGGGACCAGGGACTTTGCTGTAAACGCACTATGCTTGCCTTAACCTCTAACCCCTCTGATAGCTCATGTAGGGCCACCGCAACCCTGGTTCCCCAAGATCCTCCTTTCACTGCCAATTACCCTCAACACATGAAGTAACCTCCCCAAACCACCAGAGGGCAGTATTTGTAGTGCGTGAAGTCACCACCAGGGGCAACAGCTCGAGGCCTCGGTCCCGACTCACACTAAAGACAGCCCCAAAGGCGGAGGTTAATAAGATCAAACCAATACCTCTGTTCACTCTTCTGTAACTAGCTCTATTCGTGCCATCTGTTGGACCCAGACGTGCCAAGAAGTTGGTCCTGCGCTTGACCCAGCCCAACGCCCGCTCCGTTTCGCACGTATAGTGGTAATTATACGGTTATTAGACCTAAGAAGCTAAGTGAAGACGAAGTACATCGTTTGTTTTGACTCTACCAATGAAACGCAATGAACTGAGTTAATCGACTAAAAGTGAGCCACCTTCCTGATCGCTAACCATGCGACGTACAGCAAGGTAGATATCTGGGCAGAATTAGGTAGAAGTGTGTTCATTAATATTATCAGATGATATTGTAAACCTGTTTGATCCATGTATTCATTCTCGATCTAATGGTCTAATTTCCCTCTCCCTTTTGGGTTACTAACACAGGCATGCATCTCGTTTGGTGTTCTGATGTTGGTTAGAAGCGAGTGATTCAAATCCTCCCGCCTAGTCACTCACCGATCACTAGATCCCTTTGTTAGACCCACCTTCCTGCTTTACTCACACGCGTGTGCCTAAGCGCGCACACCTACTCACACACGCGTGCACAAGCGCGCACACGTGCGCACAAGCGCACGGACACACCCACACACACACACTCTTCAGGTTGTGTATTGCTTACCGTATTAAAGGGGATATTTACTATATGCCAGTTCCCAACTTGAATTTAATAAACATTCTTATATTTTAACTGTTGTGGTTATTGTTTGGATGTTGTGTTGAAGCCAGCCTCTGTCGCTTAAAGAACTCCAAAGCCTTCACCATCCCTCGTTATTGATATAGTTATTATTAATTAATTAATCATAATTCTACTTTACTAGTTTTGGTAAAAGATATGAAACTGACTCCATTGTTTAGTTATTGGTCCCTGATTCCAGGGTGGTGCCCCGTTATTATTAATTCAGATTAATACTTTTTATTTTTAATAATTAATACTTTTCTCGGATCGTTATTAATTATAAGCTGATAACTGACAGTGAGTACATATTATAGTAGTGCCCCCTACACTGAAGATGTGAATTTGGTTCAAACAGTACATCCTGATGATCTGGCAGGGGGCCTGCTCTCACACTACACTTCACAGCTTTTGTCTGACCAGCTGGGATAGTTGTTAGCTCTCTCCCTGCTTTCACTATGCCCTCACCTATTCCATCTTCTCCACCCTTCATTACTTTAAGGAATGCTTCGGTTTTTTTACAATCAAAGGAGAATGCTGCACTGACAGCCTCTGTGACAACTTGTGGTGACTCGATGCCCCTCTCTAACAGGTGTTCAATCACATTGAAACCGATAATCGGCTCCTCTGCCACTCCCTCTTCCTGAGCTACCAAAACTGGCACTAGAAGCTCCAACTGCTTGGCATCATCGATGGCCAATCTGAACTTAATTTCAACCCACCCAGAAAAAGGGATTGGTGTCTGATTCACTGCCCTCCCATCTAATATACCTGGCCCAAGTATCTCAGCTATATCCCTAACTGTGGCACGTGGTATGTTCTGTTGTCTCCATTTCTCATTTATGAGGCAAACCTGTGAGCCAGTGTCCCACAAAGCTCTTGTTTTCACTCCGTCCAGCATACAAGTAATCACTGATTTTCTCCCTATCAGATTCAGGAGCTGAGCTCTCTTCGTTTTGGCGAGAGGAGTCTGACGCAGACATTCTGCAAAACACAGACAAAACATGGAATGTGTCCTCAACACGTATCTGTCCACTCTCCTTGTCTGCTGACCGGAATGCTATAAGCATTTCCTGCCTACCTGCTGCTCTTGACAGATGCGCTCCCTAACGGTGATAATGTCATTTTCTGTATTATGTGCTGTGAGTGCAGGGAACTGACGTGCAATCATTAATGTCCTGCTGATATTAGACCACAACCTGTAGAACACTATGAAATAAAATTAAATAAATGATAAAATAAACTATTTAGGGCTAGCTTGTTCTATACCCTCACAGTATATATATATATATATATATATATATATATATATATATACACAGTGCGTGTGTATATTTTAAGTTTTTGACTACTCTATTGCGTGCTGTCAGCTGCCATGTCACAAGAATTTCACTGTTCAAATGGCCCTGTGTTATTAACAAAATGTGACAATAAAACACTTTGGCTTTATGTATTTCCATCTATTTGTTACTTCCTGGCATTTGATATCCACATGACATGCAATGTATGAGCATATATGAGGAATGAGGAAAGTCTTTGCACCAGTCATATTTAGTTGTATATGTTGAATGGTATTGTGATGTGATAGAAGCATCTAGCATTTGTTAAAATCCTACACACGGCAAATGATAAGCACAAAACCCTGGCCTGCAGCTGTCTACTGTAATTATATACCAAGACCATGTCTCACAAAGGAATAAATAATGATCTGCTAATCATGCACCATTAAGAAAAGCATCCTTTTAACTAATGACTTTGTAAGGCATCTAAAAAATGACAATCCATTAGTTAACTCATTACATGCTAACTGACTGGGTAGCATCCACTTTAGCCACAAAGGATATCTAAATGACGGATTGCTCCGGTTGACTGATGAAGAGGCTGCCGCCGACAGCGCAAGGCACATCGTTTCATCTCATTCATTATCACTTCCAACAATTAGCAAATGCTCGTTGCATTGTGTCATACTCTTTGGTATGATCATGCCTGCTGTTGGCTAAATGGTGTCCTGTCTGTGGTGTAACAGAACTAGGGTTCCTCCTCCCCCTCCTTGTCCTCGTCCTGTGATGGAGAAGCGTCAGGTCCTCTCTACACCGTTAATTCAGCTTTAATCTGTGTGCTACAGGCATGGCCCCGTGCATCAGGTTTACTCCCAGTTGGCCCACGTTATCACACCAGAGCAAACAAACATCACACACACACACACAGTGCTGGATATAACCTGAATGAGAGCACAATAGGTTATCTGTGGCACTAAGGAATCGTTTTTTTGTTGACATAATACTGGACCCAAACACATAAGCAGCAAACTGGTCACAAACACAAACAAAAATAACTCTATCCCAACAGAAGCTGGAATGAATGGAGGAATTTGTTTTCTTCTAGAGTTTTTTCATTTTTCAATCTGTTCTTCTCAGTTCAGGTTCTCTGTATAGAAAATCCTGACGAGTGGCCAACATTATTGGAAAAGGTCACCAAACCACCGTGCACAAGGACTGCACCAACCAGGGCCTCGTAGACGGACTCTACCCGTGCTCTGTCGCGGGTCGTTTAAAAGGTGCCATCACCTAACAAATGCACTCATAAAAAAGTCAAAATACTGGCTTCTCCCACAACAACAAGTTGTTGTGTTGTTGTTGTGTGTATGTGCGTGTGTGTCGTTTAACTCATCATATGTATATGCAGCATGCAGGGGGTCTTTGGTTCATCATATACCGCAGCGTTTAACATTACATGTAGGGGTAAATAAGAGGTAAGAGGTAAATAAGTCTAATCGTGTTCATTTTTGCCGCTTTTAAAAGTATGTGCATGTACACACCATTTCTTCACAGGAGGGAAGACAACAATAAACAGACGGGGGGGGGGCGGTTTTCCCATTTTCAATTTGTTTAGGGCTAATGGAAGTGCAATGAAAATGGCATTAATCAGTCCAAATAAATGTGTCATGGATGTATGACTGCTGGGATGTGAGGAAAGGTTGTTTGATTTGAAGGTGTTACTCTGCTACTTTGTTTGTGCTGCTTATTTATATTCATGCAAATGTATCGTTCTGTCAAACAGTGAAAGGTTCTGGCGGCAATTTTTTCTTCTTTTTTTTCAATTCAATTTGTTTTCCTTTCCCCATGTCATGTTTTGTGTAATAGGCAGATAACTGCAATACAAAAGATACGTATGTTCCCCATTAAAAATGTTATATTCTCTTATTGGAGAGAGAATATTATTGGAGGGTTTTTTTGTCTAAAGTTGGTGGTCTAAGTTGCGAAAAGGGAAATGAGTCAACAGTTGCCATTTACCGAATATTAAAAAGCCACATTTAAATGAAATCTCTGGGCAGCAAAAGTAGCAGCATGTCTGCATGGAGTCATAGACTTTGGAATCATGCACTTAATAGGAATAGTGTGGAGACATTTAACACAAAAGTGCAAACTACATGACACAGTATTACTTTAAAACATTTTAAGGCCCTGCTCTGTACACACTTTTAAAGAGCTTACTTCCTATCTTACATTCCTTTTTCAAAGTATATTTGCTCACAGCTTAAACTCCAAAATGACAACATTTTACGTTAGAGAGAGAGAGAGAGAGAGAGGAGAGAGCGAGCCAGGGAGAGAAAACACGTTTTATTCTGTAGTGCCTTCTATGGTGCAATGCAGAATGTATTATTCTTATTCTTATTTAGCAAGTCACAAGTTTATAGTATAGCTGGGATCTCATTGTACAGTAATACTACAATAGTTTCACAGTAGTGGCATCATCAAATGCCATTGGAAATGGAAAAGGGTAGTATAAAATACACCATTTATATTCAGTGAATAACATATGATAACGCAAAGCATCTATTAAGTTGCAATGAGATATGACATAAGATCAGGATAAGGAAGGTCTAAAGTAGTCCAAAAGACCTTTAGCTTTTCCCGTCTATTGTCCAGTCAATGTTTGAGCTTCCGTGCAATATTTCAGGAATGTCACATGTGTGTGCTGCTCCACAAGGAAAATGTCACACGCCTCGGGCACGCCGTCCCACACAAAGCACGCCGCTGGATTGTATACGATAAACACAGTGAAAAATATAGCTGCTGGGGCACTGTTGTTTTTAAATGTATACTAATAACAAAGAATTCACTGGCCTCCGCTTATATGAATGAATATAGAGTGTGAATTATTTATTATATCTGCGGAACTCTTTTGACTTTAACGCTTAGAAATTACCTGACATTTTGATATAGTTCAGTTAAATGCCAAGGATCAGAAATTAATGAGCAAAGCAATTTATTGACCCCTGAAGCGACGGTTCTCGCCCGTGCAGGTGCCTCTCCTATCAGCGCCGCTGGCAGAAATAACAGCTGATGGGAAATTAATCGTTCTGTTTTATCTCCTTTGTCACCACACCGCATGCAATTACCCTGTCGTGATACATACCGTATGTACTCTGTGTTGTATAGATGGATAGATATACGTACATAATATATGTATGTATGCATGTGTGTATGTGTCTGTCTGTCTGTATGTATGTATGTGCAGTATGTACGTAAACATTTATGCATGTATGTGTGTATGTATCTTTGTTTCTTTGTATCTTTGTATGTACCGAGTGTACATATTATATATGCAAGTACGCTCATATATTTTAAGTTACAACTCCATATATTTATATAGTCATATTTATGAGTGTGGGAATGTGTGGTGTGTGTGGTTGGTGGCTGGCTGGCTTAATTGGCCTCACCTGGCCCATTTAGAGTGGGGGGGAGGGACTGTGGTGCATCAGTCCTCCACATGTAGCCACCAGCACACAGACTATGGAGAGGGCTAGCATGCTAGCACACCTTCCATCTGCTCCATACCATTTTACTTTACCTTCAATTATAAAATAAACTGGACTACAACACCACAACCTGCCTGTGTCCTTGGAGGAGCCCCGAACTAAAGCCACACATGTGGCATCGTAACACGGGCTATGCTAAAATACGCAGTGCATTTATATAATGATATGAAATTGTATGGCATTGCAGTTTACCCTCATATGTACTGTTGAATCCGCAGATACATTTATTTTTGATTAATAATGCTTGTGTATCTGCACATTTTATGTATGCTGCTCACTGAGAGGCCGTGGCTACTAAACATGGAACAACTGAAAATATAAACTATACTTTATTGGGTTCGTTTTCTAACAACCCCATAATGCGTTTCAAAAACTGTCAACATCCCCACTCGCATATGACTGGTTTGTGAAGGCATCAATTAAAACAAAACACACACACACACACAACTGTAGTCAAACTCAAACAGACCAAATTAAAGGCATACTTAAAAGATTTCTTCTTAGCCGGGTTCCTCTAAGCAACTCGAATTCTACTTTACAAAGTACATATGAAATGTTTAAGTGACTTGAAGATAAGGTTCCCTCAAGAAGCTGATTCTGGTTCCCATGGTGATTTTCTGTCAGACATCAAAGAAGAATCCAATTAGGCCTCACTGGCTGAATTAAACACTGGTGCTTTTTTCATCTCCCCTCCTTCATCCATTTCCCTACGCTATAGATCCCCCTTCCTTCTGATGCCCATCACTCGCTCAAGTAAATTACTCAAGTCTCCTCTTGTGAGTTTAGTGTGAAATTAAACTTGCCGGTGTTTCATCTTAAATCTTCTAGAAATGTCCAAAGAAAAGGTTTTCTCAAAACTTTCTGATTTGCAAAGGACTTGGTGCTTTTGTGCAATGTTGGCCATGTCTAATGTGATTCCCATGGTTTGTTATGACACAGATAAGTAGGCATACTGTACTAATGTACAATTTTGTACGTGTAAGTGAAATTTTGGGGCGGGCGGGGGAGTGGTCGGACAAAGACACAAAGACACACGCACACGCAACACAAATACACACAAAATCCCACCTGCATATGTCCTGCCGCAGTTGAATAGATGTACAGGATATAGATTATCCTATGGCTTCCTATAGCGGTGGGATTTCATTGCAAATCCGATTTATGTATCCATTATTTTCTATACTGCCCATTGGGTGAGAGGGAGGGTGAGAGAGAGAGAAAGACCAGAAGAGGGGAAGGAGAGGGAAGCAGGGAGGGAGAGAGATGGAGAGAGGGAGGGAAAGAGGGAGAGATATTGTGTGTGTGTGTGTGTGTGTGTGTTTCTGTATGTGTATGTTCTTCCCAATATGTTTTCAACATTATTATCTCTTCCAGTCCAAAGCCCCAAACTGCCTTTCGCGCAGTTTTTTCCCCTTCCTACC
>OMOU01000209.1:0-16854 GCA_900312585.1 Malacocephalus occidentalis
GTGTGTGTGCGTTATTTTAAACATTTGCAGCAGCAGCAACTATGGGGTGGTCAGAGGAGCTGGAACCACTGACCACAAACACTGCTTAGCCACACGAGTGGTTAACACAGACCACAGTCTAGAGTGAAACCCATTTTGTCTGAAATTGTCATTGCAACAAAGTGGCATTACACCTGGATGGAGTGTCCACCCAGTGTCCTGCTGACTAGATTCACTAGTCAGCAGTTCACTAGTTGATGCAGTCCACTGGGTAGACTGGTAGTCTGCTCTACTCAGCATACATCTAGGTGGACACTTCCACTTGTGATGTCACTTCGTCACACTCACACCTGGTGGTATAATAGTGCTCCCTTTAATAGTTTTTCAGTGAAATTGTGGCACAAAAACATCTAATCAAACCAACAGTGAATAATTTTTCTTTTTGTTTTTTTTTTTTAATGGTACATTATTGTTCAGCTCTAACCACCAAGCCGACCATGCGTCTCTCCCCCTCACCGTGTATCCTCCTCAGGCAGTAAGGTAAGTCGTCCTTGCTGTTCACCGCCTTGTAGCAGGACGTGACGTAGCTGAAGTTGCTGGTCTTCTGCATGCGGTTGGGTGGCGGGACGGGCTCCAGGGGGAACAAGCTGTGGTAGCTGTCCACCTCGGTGGGAACGCCTGGCCGGACGCCGCAGAAGTGAAAACAGCATGAGCAGGCGTGAACAGGCATGATCGTGGCACACATGCACTCACACTTCTCGTTTTTACTCACACTTGCATGGATTACATAAACTTCAGGCCATCAGTAAGTACCAATCATGCCTACCATTAGAGAGATGGTGTTTTACCTGGGTTCTCTGATTGGTCAATCTGGGCCATAGTTATAAGATGCCTGTTTATCAGCTCCTGAAGGAGAGGACATTAGGACCAATTCAAGACATAACCCACATCATCCACGGTGTATGTATACAAGTCAATAGATTGCTTACGACCGTCTCAGCAATCATCAAATATTAACCACAAACTCAATTGTTCCACAATCGCCTTTGGCCTGATAGTGAACACTCTACCGTAACTATTGGATGTTTAACTGGTGATTCCCAACTTGGGCACTAAATTCAAATACAAACTAGGGTTGGGTGACATGGACAAATACTTCTATAGGTAATTTCATATTCCAATAACGCTATACATCATGATATATATAGCATGATTACTGATAATTAAATAAATAGTCTATATTCAATAATTACAAGGTAAAGCCAATTTTGCTATACTCCTGTGTGAATTAAATACTTGGAAATTGATCATTTTATTAAGAACTTAAGGGCAAAATCAACGCAAGTAAAACTCTCAACAAAAATAAATATGTATAGGCGTAACCTACACTATGAAAATTTTAAATATCAAACAGTTACCGATATTTATTGACCAAATATTCACAAAAGCACATTCCTTGTTTGTAAAAACTAAGGCAATAAAGCTGATTCTGAAATATCTTATCTTATAGGGATGGCTACTGGGGCTCTCACTAAATATTTTTGACAGGTAATCATTCGCAATGTGGATAAAATGACCAAATGGGTCAAGCCAAACAATAGTGTGGCAAGTCTAGAAGATGGCATCACTTTACTGTAATGCAGCCTTTACAACCAGGAAAAGACCACACGCGATGTCACGACATTCAAAATCTCAGGCGGTAATTAGTCTCATATCACAACATGGATACAATATCGATGCCCAGCCCCAACACAAACTCCATCTGTAGAGATGGAAGGGGAGTGGGGAGGGCGAGGCGTACCTGTCTGAGCTCGTCGGCCATGAAGAAGGACGGAGCGTTGGCTTTGGGCTGCATGTAGGCCACGTGGGGGGCGGTCGGAGGATAGATGTGGTAGCTCGGGAAGACCTGCAGGGAACCACAGGCCACACATAACAAATGGAATAACGAGGAACACCAAGTACACCGCCATGACCGACATTGCACTTCTACTCGTGAAAGGTGCATCGAGAAGCAAAGAAATAAACAAATGCACGTGCAAAGATGGTGTGTGTCAATGTATGCATCTCAAATATGTGAACTCGGACAGTTTACGTACAGTTTTACAGAAACGATTTAATAAGAGGAGCGGGTGCCAAACAGGAGCACAGCCATGTTGGAACAACATCATCACCATACATTCAGTGCCGCAAAAATAACAAATGACCTTATTACCTGATTTCAGTTACAATATAGGTATGAAACTGGGCTATAAACACTTTAGTACAAGTGCAAGGTGAGCTCTGCTGGTGTGACGTACCATCCCACTGATGGGGGCGGGGGTGTTGTCAGTGTAGAAGTAGGTGGTTCCTCCCACTGTCTCCTTCTGGATGATGTGGGGGCCCTGGTCTGCTGCCGTCGTGGGGACCATGTAGTTGGCAGGATTGGGGGTGTGGCTCCGCCGGCGGGGGGCGGGCGAGGTATGGGGCGTGATCTTCGGGGAGTGGAGTGGGGAGGAGCCAGCTGAGAGAGACATCCCTAACATTGACAAACAACAAATAATAAATGCAACAAACAAGAAACCTGTGCCACTTGCATGTTGTAGCCTTTATGAAATAGAGACGTAGTGGAGTGGTGTGTGTGTCAGAAAAATAAAATTTGGCAATAATTTGGACAGATTATTTACCATTAGTGGGAATCACTATTTGCTGGGGGTCTGTTAATGTACATTTACAGATTTGACCCTCAAAAAATGGGCGCTCTTGCAACTTTGACTGATTTTGATGATATTTCGATTCATTGTTCAGCCCTAGTGTGTGTGTGTGTGTGTGTGTGTGTGTGTATGTCTGTTGTGTGTGAAACACCAGAACAATGTAAAGCGCCATGTATGCATTTCGCCCTTCATTGCTATGCACACGGCCCCCACCTGGCGCCAGTGCAGCCGCGGTGGAGCCGCCCAGCCCCGGGTGGGGGAAGAGCGGGGAGGGGAAGGCGGGGGCGCTGGCCATGGTCGCCATGCGCGGCGCTCCTTTAGGAATGAACTCGCTCGCAGTCGGGTTAGGAGCCTGGCAACACAACCACACAAAGCGACGACGAGATTAACACTCTGGCCGGAGGACGGTTAAAAAAAATAAATAAAAAAGAAGCAGCAATGAACGAGACATGGATCATCATTACAGATCATCAACCACCATCGAGTCACGGCAAGTTAGTTAGCGTGTGCCACGTACCTTCCTCCTCTGTGATATGCTAAGAGCACCGAAGTCACTGAAGAGTGATGATGTAGGGGAGTTCACGGGATCTGCACAAACACACAACGAGACACATGTGAGACCAACTCGCTTGCTTGCTTATGTGCGATCTTTGGGTGTGCTAGGGATGGAGCAACGCTTCGCTACCCCCCCCAGCATTATCCCTGTGCTGATTGGTACCTTGAGCACTGTGGCTGAAGTTCTTGGCACTGTCGTTGAGGAGACTGGGGGAGCTGCTGCTGCTTGTGATTCTCTGAAACCAGAACCAGCCGTGGTGAGAAGCGGCACTGCGTCCGTATTCAACTCACGTACACGCACACACACACACTTCAGGCAGTTTGTGGAAGATGTAACTGTAGACAAGCCTGTTGCGTCTCCTTGGATGGGAACATAACCAGAACTACCCTGATTAGACCATCTTTATCACATTGCTTAATATAAATGTCAGCATTATCAATATCATAAAACTTTGCTCTAAAGGCAGTATATCACAATGGCTACACACTGCTTTACTGCCACCTAAGATGCCATGTTTAATTCCGCCATGTCTGTATCCTAGAGCAAGTGCCTAAACCCTACCTAGTCCTTAAGGGCATGAACCTGAATTCATTGTTGATCAAAGTGTGAGTTAAATAACTCAATAGCAGTAAATACTCATCGCTGTCCATCCAGGCAGTTGACAGTGTTATGTGAATGGGGCCGCAGCTGGATGCGATAAAACATGAGCGATTTCAAATCATAACTTTAACACAGCAATGAATACATCTAGAACTTGTACCGTATACCTGCATCATTGAGTACTTTGATTCTGCTGGGCTTCCAAACCCATTGACACCAATGAAGCTGCTGCTGAAGTAAGAGTTGGTCAGATTGGCATCGGTCAGGGTCCCGCCCTCCATCCCAGGGACTGTAGATAAGAAAAGTAGTTGACCCACTATAACGCAAGTGTTACCTTCAACTGTGCATGTGTGCTATAGTACTACTAGCCTACTCAACTCATATTAATGAGCTTGAATTAACATTGCAAGTTACTGCTATTGAAAAAAAAGAAAAAAAAGAATTGCATGGTGCAACATAAACATGCTACTAATGATGACAGCATGACCATTATAGGGAAGTATTGCAAAGTTTACAAGTCTAAGTTTGCTATAAGGGCTCATACTAACAACGTGCTGGCTTGTTTACATCGGGAAAGCTGGTGCACACAGGACAAAAACAATACTCCGTGCATGGCGATCTGAGCTACAAGGTATCTCATTTGGAGAAAAAGCTTAACTTGTATCCAAATGGTACTTGCGTTTAACCGTAACAAGTGAGAAACGAGTTGATTGCATATTGCTCACATTGCAATACATAACATAGATGGAGAAAACCAGAGCTAGCGCTTGAAGCTAGGTCACAGCTGTCATACACACAGCAGGCCTCCTGCATGATGTTTCGTGAAATCCCTTAATTTCATCCTTTATGCTCATTTACGAATTTAGCTAACATAACGGGCCTGTAATTTTGTCAAACTAAATGAAAAGACCACTGCCGGTCAGTGGGTCTTGGCTACTTCGAAAACGCAAGGGCGAGTTAGTGGAGGGAGACCCACGTTGTGTTGCAGGTGAAGGGCCCCAAGTGAATCCTCGGACTAAATTTTAACAAAGCACGATGAGGCCGACAAGTTAGGTCATCCATGCTACGTTGTGTCTTTTGTTGTAACGTTTATCCCACCGCTGCATACTCACTGGTTAATAGCTGTCCGTCCAGAGGCGTGCCTGCAGGCCCCATGGGTTCGCCGCTCTTTTTGGGGACATTGGTCCCCCCGCCACCGCCGCCACCAGGGCAGGCCCCCGCCGCCGGACCAGCGAGGGAATACCCCGCCGCCGTCACGACTCCACCGGCCATAGATAACGGGACGGGGCTGCCGCCGCCGTGCAGTGACATGCTCGCCATGGATGGCTCTTCGTGTAAAAACTGACACTCGTCCCCATAAAAGCAGGTCTTGTCTTTCGCGTAATATCGGCAGAACTTCACCTTGACGTTGGGCAGTGCGACGCCACCGCCTCCGAGCGGAGCAGCTGAAGCGGGGAGTCCGCTGTTCATGGCACCGCTGCTGCTGCTGCTGCTGCCGCCGCCACCGCTGCTGCTGCCGTCGGAAGAGATTCAAACATAGAGACGCGGATAGCTAGCTAGCGCGCTAGCTAGCCTGCAAACAAACACGACTCCCCTCCCCCAAAAAACTAATCTACGCTTTTAAACGTCCTCGATGATTCGATACGGTTTACGACGGCTTAGCGTATGCTTGCATTGTACGACTAATACTCAGTTGTATCGGGAAAAACATGCATGTGTGTCCGCGTTAAGTCCCGTGGTGGTCGCGGCTATCCGTGTAGCTCGTCCCCCCGCATCAAGTAGCCTGTTGTTGTTGCAGCGCGTTCGCGGCGCTGTTGTTTTCCGCTTGAAGGAAGCGCACATTGGAAACACGCTAGCGTAGGGGTGCATTGTGGGTACATTGTTTGGTGGTGTGGCGCAAGACACGCGCAACTATGTTTTTGGACCCCTCACCTCGAAGTATGTGAGATCGATAAGATGTGACTATTATTACCAATACATTGTATATGAACGGAACGCTTATGTTGTCCCAGCGCCCCATGGCTGGTGGCTACACGGACACTGGATGGGACATCGAGCATTTTCTTGAAAGCCACGTTTAAAGGCAAAAGGGTTTAACCTTTGCGGTGTCAAATTTGGTATGTCATCACTGATTATCTGCCGTTTTTATATTATACTGTTTTATGTCAATACTATGTGACTTTGCGTTTGTTCTCCTTTTTAAATTGTATACTGTTTGCTCTGATATAATGTATTATGTATGTGATATTGTGTATAAATAAAATGTATTATTATTATTATTATTATTATTATTAACAGTCACAATTTAAAGGCAGGGGTTTTCGAAAATGAGGGTGAAAAAACGGTGTTTTGCTATGACATTTCCCGCCATGACGCGGGAAAGGGTGACCATGTTTAAACTCAATACAGTTGTTTTATGGGATTGGCAATCCGTTCATATGTACATCAACATTATTCAAATATGAATAGCACACTTTTAGACATTGACATCGTTTTTATCCAGTTCCCCTTTCATATTTGCCAGATGTTTTTACAGAAGACATATGAACCAACCATGTATCCAGGCTGTATCGACGTCATCACCCAATGGAACTTGTGTTGTTTAAAAGTGTTAGTCGCGTGGGCTCTATAGGTCATTTGTGTTTTACATTGCACGGGCAATGCTGGGATCTTTGGAAATGATCCTGGGTAAGTCATGGCATTTTATTAATATTGTTCTTATCGGGATGAATATAAAACACATGCGGTTCATTACTTAATTGTTACTACCTTATTCATAATGTATTACTAAGTATTATGTCCACTAATGTACCGTTATTATTAGAATATCGTTTAAAGGTTTTTATGCGACCGTACATATTTATTATAGAATAAAATAATAAAAGTATAGGCTAACATTTTTAGATATTTTTATTTACGATGTTGCTTACGATTGTTTGGTTATTTCGAAACTAATGGCGTACATTGTCGTACACATAGTCGTACATTATATTGTACTAACGTATAGGATACAAACTTTACAAAAGTCGCCTTATCGTTGTTTTTTTCATATATGGCATAATGTGATAGACAAGTTATGGGAGATCATTTGCCTCAGTCATTAATCGCGACTAGTATACAATGTTTATTTGCGATTAGTAACGCAATTTTTTTTGGAATGATTCATTTTTCTGTTGAGAATGTACAGGTGATTATCGGTCTACTTAGCTATTGAAGAATCATATGAGTGGATGGGCTAATGAACAAACTAAATGGCCTATAATGCGAATCGAATAAAACCATTCGTAAATTAAACAAAATCTATGTGCGAATATTCGTTAGTCCCCCAAAAACAACCCAGCGGACAAGTCAACGCATTTGCATTGCAGAGGCAAATGAGCGAAGTAAGTTGGGAGCAAGACAAACACCGAGACGAACGGTCTGCAGGGGATACGCACCGAACCCACGGCCTCTGCAAGGCTCTGCAAAGTTTCCAGACCTCCAATACTATACAAATATAAACAGCCTAATATGCACGCCTATTAGCAATACAATAGGCCTGTTTGATATTTAAAAGAAACATTTCAATTATAATAAAATAACAATTTTGCTGCAACCGACGATATAGATAAAACTCTTCATTCATCTCTTAATTTCTCAAGTCAATTTCTAAGGTCAAGCATAATACATTTGCCCATTTGCATTCCATTAGAACGAATGGTGCTTGTTATTTTTCTACGCCTACTTGTGCATAAACAAAGGAAAAAATAATTCTTTCTATCAACATATTAAAGGCACAGTAGCGTTGTCGATGTCGTCAATTCGGCTAGAAATTGGCTTCTTCAAGGCTTCTTCTTTTCATGTCTAGCGACTTCTGTATATATACAGAAGTCGCTATCCAGATTATTCTTCAAGGCTACCCACTGAAAACCTTCACACTCGGTTCAACATCCACTCGGAGTCACGATGATGTAAATGGGTTGTACTGGGAACGGCATTCATTCATAGCTGTACATTTTTCTTCTCCCTCCCTCCCCCCACGTCAGTCAACATAGCCTCAGGTCTTAAATGAATCCTTTTTTGTCTTTTTTCCCCCTGGGAGCTTTGTTTTCTTCTTTCTTTTCATCTGCCGTTTTTCTTGGTTGTTTGTGTAGCGTGCTGGACTCCCTGGCTTCGCCTGTTCTGTCATTGTCAGTCAACACTTCACTCAATACGCCCTGAGAGGACCTCCTGATTTAACTTTTTTTCTGTTTACTGCAGAGCGAGGGACAGGGAGACCAATGTTACTGACCAAACACCCTATATCAGTAAACGCTGTCGAAATGTAGAGCTATTTAACACTTATCTACTAACAAATAAATAAAGTCAAAGTGTTGTATTGTCTACATATAAATACATATTTATAATATCGCTTACAGTGTAATCTCCAAAGGGTTAAAACATCTTGCATTCCATTTCTATTCTAAACGATAAATAGGCCCATTTATGACTTATTCTTATAAAGAGACTTAAAACTATGTAGCATTTAGGCTGTTGTCTTTGTAGATCTTGTATGACACCTACATTTCCTGTCAGGGATTAAAGGTATCTTGCAGACTAACCACATATCTATATGTGCTAATGCTGTGTGCGTGTGTGTGTGTCAAACGAAACAAAAGTCCCGATACTGTTGTTGGCTGTCAGCGGTCAGAGCCTGGACACGGGGCCAACCCACACACTGTGCCAGAGCAAGGAGGTGAGGACTGTAGGCCTGTACCATCTCACTCACAAAGTAGAGGAGGCGACGAAGAGGAACGACTTGCTCGCAGGTGTTCCTCTAACACACAGTCCAGCCAAGTATCTTTTGAAAAGATAAACAGTGTCCAAACAGGACAGCTTTCCAGATGGTCTTGTATAACAACCCATCTTCTATCTAGACCATCAGGTTAACTGCTTTTGTGTACAATTCAATACCACTGGGGCCGAGCAACACATCATCACTCGTCAAATCAGTCATCAATCAAACCTTGGAGTCTTGACTTGTGCCGGGTCCCTGCTGACTGTAATCGCCTCTGCATTATTCTGCGTGTTTAGGTCTTGTTCCCCCTGGATCTGAATGCCTCAGGTCCCATGGCCGTGGTCGGGTGTGTCGGCACCAGGCTCTCATTAGGAGGCCTGCCGGCAGACTCAGTAGCCTGCTCCCTCCACCGTGGATTAAACAGAGTACCCACTCGGTGAGTAGTGAGCCCATGTTTATGCCTTTCCGTGTTTGTGTGTGTTTGTTTGTGTAGGTTGACTCCTTGGTTTAAGGGGGCAGAATAGTGTATAGTGTTCGATTTCCAGATCCCCAGTGTCCGCGTCCCACCATCCCTGTGCAAGGGGTCTGAGTTCAGTGCAGTGGAAGAAGTAGCTTTTTTCAAATAGAAAAGTCAGGATTGAACTATTAAAAAAGATACAATACTGTTTTTTGTTTGTTTTTGTATTACCCTAACCAGGGATGCGGGTTCTTCCATAGTCTTACCCCTGCTGGCAGCGACAGCGTCTGGGATGTACATGTTAAACTGTACAACAAGCAGTGGATCCCATGTGTCGCTAACTCTCTCCCTGCGTGTCCTGAGTGAGTCACTGTGTGCATGTCTGCATCAGCATCATCATCAGGTGTGTTTGATTCAGGGCCGGAAGGTTCGGGATCGATCCCCACCTGCCCGACATTAAGACCTCGTCGAGAGCGATACATAACGTTGGCCTACCCTGTGATCTGTGTGTCACACATTAAGGGTGACTCCTGCTAAATGACGCGACGGTTATTGTAAATTGCGCTGACAAGTAGGACGGACGTTTACATGGTGACTGTTGTGATGCTGTGAAATTCAAACTAGCTAATTTAACATTGTAACGCAATGACAAACGTAATGTTTCATTTTCTAGAACGTCCCTCGGCACCCCGGTTTATTTTCATGCCTAAAAGACAATATAGCTCCCCTATGATCGAGTGTGTCTCAGACAGCGACCCTCCAGCCAAAGTCATGTGGTACAACAGCCTGGAAACCTCTGGGTAAGGCTAACTCTTTCACGTACTTACGCTAAGTATAGAAAAAAGATTTTCCGCATCATTCAAGAAAAGTAGAGAGAGATTTCCTAAATAACAATATGTGTTCTTCTCTTCTCTGCAGACAAGGTATCTCTGAGAACCCGATCAAAAGTTTCAAGCACGTTAATAAGACGTTAATGTGTTGTGCGACTAATGTCATCGGGGAAGAATGCTCTCAGCTGTACGACTACGGTAATGAAAATGCACTTTGTGTAATTCGAATAGTTTTTGGTTGTTCCCCAAAATATAGGAACTTGACTGACCAACCAACACCAAATCACACAGGTTCACACACACCCACTCCCCCACACCCATGCACACACAAACCGAGTTCGAGGAAACATTCAGAGGATTTCCGTATTATCTTATCGCTTAGCTTCGGCAGGTCAAACATATCAAACTTCTTCTTCATTTCAAGTCACACGTCTGTGTTAAAAAAAATCACCAACAAACAAATAATACCAGTCAAGAAAGACAATGAATAACAGAATAAGAATCACAAAATGAGAAAGAATAGAAGACATGTTAAACCATGATATTGATATTAACATGTAGGCCTATGGAAGAAGACGTGGGTAGATCCGTAGCACTGAGCTCTTTGCTAACCGTATGCTGTGTGTGTTTCCTAGACGTGAGCGCGGGCAGCGCGGGCAGGCAGGAGGCTCCGGAGGTGCTCCTCAGCCCTGGCCAGTCCCTGGTGCTGCGCTGCCAGGGCAGGTTGACGCCGATAACCTGGAGCAAAGATGGCCATGCCCTGGGGTCGGCGCTGTGCGACTCTCAAGGGGTACGCTAGGTGTTAAAACAGAGGGAGTTAAGACAGAGGGGATTGCACTGCGTGTAGATGCGTGGCAGAACAGTGTAGCAGTAGTATAGTAGTCGTAGTAGGGTCCAGAGGGGTTGGACTCCCAACCGCCAGGTTTGATCCCCCTAATGTCCCCCTAATGTCCGAGAGAGAGAGAGAGAGAGAGAGAGAGAAAATGCGAGCATTCTCGCATTCAGAAAAATCACTTGTTCTGTTATTTATTTCCAAGCATCGCAATGGTTTTCTCCTTGTATCTGCTTTGCTTAAATCCAATCTTTTTCTTTGTTCCCCTCAGATCTGCTTGAAGGATGACGTACATGGTGACTTTCACATGTCCTTCGTTTACGTGCAGTCGGTTGATGTGAGCCAAAGCGGCACATACACCTGTGCCGGCGAGAAGAAGAAGTCTGTCCTCATTCAAATCCTGGGTTTGTATAACTAAAGGCTCATACACACGTACCGCACGCCGTGTCCGTGGCGGTCTCAAGTTCCACAAACAAACAGACCTCTCTTACCTCCTGAGCACCCACCGCACATTACATCCATTCCTCACCTATCATCCGGTACACATATACACATACACATGTTACGTACATTACACTCGAGCACACCATCAGACGGTCTGGATCTATAGACGAGGTTGACAGGTAGGGTCCCCGGTTCCTTTATCTGGAGTGCGCGGAGTCGGCACGATCAAATCCGCGTGCGGATGAGACTTATGTCTCATTACGTGGAAAGCGTGAATTGGGTTTGACGTCGTCCTCCACCACCACTCTAGTTGCTCTTTAAAAGATGTCCACACAACTCAATTCTCACATTCCCTAGTCTTCTGCTTCACACGATAAACAGATTTTTTGGAGGGCTCAGGCTAGGCTCATAAATATATGGCCTGTAAAGCCCTTTGAGACAGTAATTGTGATGAAGGTCTATGCAAATATAACGGACTTGACAGTAGGGACACTGAACACCCTGACTTCCAGAACTTGAGTTCACAGATTTTCTTCTCACCCCTCCTTTAGCCAAAGGCTTTGCCACCGTCGGTTTTGATCAAAGGGAGAAAACCCTATCGCACCAAGAGGCGAGTCACTTCTGCATACAAGCCAACGTCTCCTCCCAACCTTCGCATGACTACTGTGCCTGGGAAGACCCCGACGGAAACCGGGTCAACTGTGGAAGGCTCTCCTGGAGGAAGAGGTAGCTAGTAGATTAGAAGCTATTGACAGGTGTGGACTGCAGGGCTATCATAAATCATTCATCATGCATGTTCGCTCTTGACACAGGCTGTACTTTTGTGATTTGTGTTGTAGATGGATATTAGTTTGGTTTTTCCTGTGAAGTAACTTTTAAAGTGTAACTTTGGCAGCGTTGTATCATTTCACTGTGGGTCTCCTGTGCAAATGAACAATGTTTACCTCTCCTCCATGTTGCCTGCACCCAGATCTCCCTGCTACTTCTGTTCATTGGATGGCACTGTGAGCCATGAGGGGGCGTGGTTAGCGCTGTCAGGCAATGACAGGGGAACGGAGCGCAGGAGTGACCGCCGACCAGACTCCGAGACGCCGAACCCCTTTCGACTCCCGCAAACCAGCAGTCTGCACCGACTACCTGTGTTATTTCCATGACAAATAGACTTTGTTACATTGGCTCCCAATGTAACAAATCGCTATAGCGCGTTTAAATGACATGGAAATAACACAGGTTGGTGGTTCGCGGGAGTCGAGAGGCGTCCGGAGTGTTGTCGGCGGTCACACCTGCCGTGCACGCCCGGCCTCTGCTGCAGGAAGAGGGCACAGGTGTTATTAAATAGCATTCCATTAATTGCACATATTCGCTACAGCTGCGTCACATTCCAGACAATGTTTCCGCTCTGCTCCCCCTATCATTGCCTGACAGCGCTAACCACGCCCCCTCATGGCTCACAGGCACATTTTGCGCCATCTTGCCCAGTATATAGAGATAATGTTGAGAATCAGTTAAGTTAACGTCAATCTCCCCCCCCCAGGACTGTGACGCTGTGTGGCCCAAAGAAATCGGGAGAATATAAGTTACACCTGGAGGCGGGAGGTCAGAGGGTCACGAAGACAATGGCATTATGTGTGGCAGGTACACAAGACAGAGAGTGAGAAGATGGTTTCCATAGCTGTTTGGATGTGTGCACATTTTCTGGTCTGCTTAAAGAGGGTTACTCAAGTCACAACATGACTTAGTTTTTAGTACTTACTCAAGTGACATGTTGAGTTGTTGTAAATCAACAGCAAGAGCTGTGACTGTTAGTAGCCTGAGGGAATCAAATATGTTGTGAGCTTTTCATTTATCCGTTAACCTCTACCATATTGTTAATCATTCAATAACAACAACCCCCACTTTATGGATTGACGCAGCTCTAACGATGACTTGTGTGTTCCGTGATCCACACTCAGTTAAGCCCCAGATGTACTGCAGGTCGCTGAACACCACAGTGTGTTGCGAGACTGTGAGTCCTGTGCCAACAAACATCTCTTGGATGTCATGCCCGATGTACAATGATAGGTACGTTGACTCTCTAATGTTTCACATTTTTTACCAGTTTTTATCCAAAGTTACTTGAGTAACTTTAGCGAGAATGCTACAACAAGTTGCGTGTGGGCATGGGGGATTGAACCCGGTACGTTTTGCCTGGGAAATAAACAAATCCATGACACTCTGTGACACATATGATAGAGTAGATATTAGTAATCATGATGCATGATTTGTCTGTGTGCGCAGCTGTACCAAGGACCCTCAAGGACCCTCCTGGACCCATCTCCGACAGGAGGAGGCGAAGCATTCGGGCGAGTTTTGTAAGACGAGGATCAACAGTTCACTGAACTTTACTGACCTGCCTGTGGATCACGATGGCCGGTTCTGCCTCACCAATGCATTTGGCTACTGGTGCAGTGATAGTCAGTTCTCAAGACCTCTGCAGCTGCCTTCGACGGGTAGGGGGCTCTACATTATAACAGCAACATATGTGTTGACATATATGTTTGTTTGTATGTATAGATATATACTCTTGATTTTTTTGAACATAACATAAAATATGAAAAGACAAACAAAGGGAAGAAAACAAAATACAAAAATGTAAATCTATGTAAAATAAAGATGGCGGGATGTGTCCTCCTAGAACACTCCTCAATGTCAGTGTCCGTTTGTTTGTATAAGCCAACCGTTTTTTCCATTTGGTTTCACATTTATTTTTCCGTTAATTCCACAAACAAATTAATTTTTTTTTCACTGACAAAACTTCCAGAGATGGTCATAGAACCCCAGAGGGCTGGATCTGCTGAGCTTCAAATAGGCATTCTGGTCCTGTTGGTCGCCTTAATAGTGATTGGCCTGCTGTTCCTGTACATTGTCAGAAAAGTATGTAACACACACACACGTGCAGAAACAATTTGCATGCAAAAACACAAAAACGTCTAACGGACCAAATTCGTGGGACCTGTCTGCTGCACGACACGCCTGCTGCAGAACGCCTGCAGCACAGTGCGTCCATTATCATCAACCGAAGCTGCTGCTCATATGCGGACGTCAGCCACGCCCACACACACATACACACACATACACGTGCAGGACAAGCATGTCTCTTCCCTCGATTGTCCCTCAAACAGGAAACCTACATAGAACTGTGTACAACTCTGTAAAATGATGTTGTTTTTGATTTAAGCACTATTTTATATATCCTGCTCATCTAAATCCCTGCATAACCAACTGCATTATTACTGGGCAAACCTCAATATGCACACCGTGATGCCGATCCATGTAGATAGATGTACACTAGCAATGGTACATGCACACAACCATGTGCTAGAATGTTGTTTTTTTTACCTGCTAAAAAAAACATGTGTGTCCCTGTCCCTGTCCCATGTATGTATTTCCATCATAACGATCCCATAATCTGCTGGCATTTTAAGCTTTTTTTAAATTGCATTTAAAAACAGAAGCCTCAGTATGAGAGCCAGCTCCAGATGATCCAGATGACAGGGCCCAACGACAACGACTACATCTACATCAACTTTAAGGACTTTGAGTACGACCAGAAGTGGGAGTTTCCGCGGGAGAACCTGGAACTTGGTGGGTGGATTGTTGGCGGGTCTTCAGTGACTTTGAGATGAGGTAGAATTTTGATTATTCTTCATTCAATCCTAGACGGGACATGTGGATGTCTCAGCAGGACAGGACAGGAGTAGAAATGAATGAATGTAACCTTTAGTGGCCCTTTGGGAATTAGCATAAAAGATACACAATAGACAGCACTATTGTGTATCTATGTATGTGCTGTCACAATAGACAGCACATACATAAACACAAAACTTAAAAACACGTAAAAGCATCATAAAATGCATCATTTTGGAAAATGGACATCAAGCGAAAGTTCAAAAATGTGCAAAATTCTAACAATGTGAGCTTCAGAGCTTGTTACGATCACTATGGAATTAAAGAGACACAACATTTCAATAATAGCAAATAACCAGAAAGATATTAGATCTATATGCACAAGTGAGAAAGTTGTGATCGGTGACACATACAGCACGCAGGTTGACCAGTTCACCAATCAATGATGGCCAATAAAACGATGGAATTGAGGGTCTGCTGTTAACTCGGGCTGTGGGGGCCCTCCCTCAGGTAAAGAGCTGGGCTCTGGGGCCTTTGGCATGGTGGTCCAAGCGACAGCGTTTGGCCTCGGCACGCTGGCCTCCTCACAGGTGGCCGTCAAGATGCTCAAAGGTCGGTCAGAGGTCACATCTACTCTCCACATACTCGCCGCCTGCCTGCGGGTTTTACGATGTGTACTACTAGACTCTATACTACGGAGCAACAACTTTTGTGGACATTGGGAGAGTCGAACCTAGCCCGGCTGATATATTTATTGTGATTTCATTTTCAATTTATATACATTTTTTCCCCTGCAGAAAAGCACCAGAAGGTAGAGAAAGAGGCACTGATGTCCGAGCTGAAGATGATGACCCAAGTGGGTAACCACAACAACATTGTCAACCTGCTGGGGGCGTGCACGGCCACAGGTAAATGCTGCTGTCGGTGGGCATGGCAGACAGCAGGCGTGGACATGATCCACACATGTTTTTAACGTTGCTTAGGTGACAACTTTCGCACACAAAAACACACACAATGGTAACATTGTGGTCTGTCTGTTATTGTTTAGGGCCTATATACCTGATCTTCCAGTTTTGCTGCTATGGAGATCTGCTGAATTACCTGAAGAGCAACAGGGAACGCTACCACAAGTCTCTGACCGAAGCATTCAACGAGGACCGCTTCAGTGGCCTCTACCACAACCTGCAGTCCGAGAGAGACTCCAGGTCAGTTCAGTCCCCGTTCCTCCTGCTGTCTGTCACATACACTGGCTTTTATTATGGGCCCACCGAGGTGTTGAGTTCCAAGGCAGTATGTGTGCAGGTTTTACACATACACAATCTTCCAATTGCCGATATATGCATCATCATGCTATGACACGGACTACGTTGAATTTGAGATGAGATGAGATGCATTGTTTGTTGTTGAGGCGCCAATGTCTCAGTCCTCTGAATGCACCTCACCTTCATTTACTGGCCAAAGGGGCCCAAGTATGAGGAGACGTTTCTGATAAATCCCATATGTGATGAAATATTTTGATTGATTTGTTAAGTGGAGTTGGGACCAAATATTACGTATTCAATTCTGCAGAGAAAAGCCATCAAATTGGGGCTAATTGTTTAAAAGTTGAATGAATCAATGCTCCTATGCGTTTTAGCTTGGTGTCTATTTGACAGTAGTGTTGAGTTGTTATTGTGGGTATTGAGGGTTGTTTGTCTACAGTCAACAGACCCCAAAGGCATCTTTGGGAATATTTAAAAAGGGAAATTTAGCGGGCAAGTGATCAGGCCTTTATTTGCTCATTTGACGACATTTGATGACACAAGCATAGGCTTGATGCTTTGTACTTTTACATTCCTCCCACTGTTACCATGAAGCAATTCCTGTTTTCCCAGCGATCTCCAGATAGCGATGGACAGCTCTATAGAAATTCACCCTCTCACCACCAGGGGGCAGGAGAACCACGCCCTGCTCAACCTCACAGCTGAAGGTGTGTGGCCTTATCTTGGTAAATCCACCACACCCCATTGCTGCAGTAAGTAATTCCTTCTCTTCTCCCGCTCAC